>NJDC01004261.1:0-19919 GCA_002245475.1 Calephelis virginiensis
TTGAAAATCAAATTAACTAGTTTTGCAGTTTTCTTAAAATGAGTGAAAACCCATACCTATTCCCAAAACAAAAAAGTTAAAATTGAATTAAAGAGAGTACCAGTGACCTATTCCGTAGATTTTGTTATACATCTTTATTATAAGTACCATGAATTCATTTGTTGATAATCTTGCCAATAATTATTTTTTCATAAATTTTAAATAATAATATATTTTAATATTTAATCAACACATTTTACAGTTTATGTTTTTTTTAAATTAAATAAATAAATAATTTATTATTATAACATTATATTATTATTTATTATCTTTAATTAAATTATTCATATATATTTTTTCAATAATTCCTTATTACGTAAACGTATTAATTTCCATAACATTTGTCACCATATGAGTATTCCTGGTAGTTTTTTTTTTTGTTAAATCTGATTTTATTATACTTACATACTTACTTTTGTTATTTTTTTAAAAAACGGAAAATTCAGAGGTTTAAAAATTGGTTGGTAACAATATAGTCGAGCTCTTGGTCTATATAGTATGCATAAATAGGGTAATAGTGGATGTGAGTGAACTATGGATTGCCATAAATACGGTGGTTAGAGGGAAAGAATGTGTTTGTCCAAATCCAATGCTATCATAGGATACTAGGTACAAATATGTTTGATAATGCTACCATGATGGATTATTATTGAGGATATGCCTCGTACCTGGTAGCAATTTTATGATTGTTTATTTGTTTTTAGTTTCAATTCTCAACAAGGTGATATTTCTGTTATAAGGGTGAAGAATCCTGTCAGCTTATGCGATTTTTAGTTCTACCTACCTAAAGTTCCCACCTCCCACCTCCGCGACCATATCACAAATAGAGTCCGAACACGGGAAACAAAACCACTTGTCACGTCCTTCGCCAACTCTGTCGAAGCACTCACCACAGAGAATACCAAATCGCACTCGACGTACGTTTCGCCTCTACACCGAGGCATCCTCAGGAATTCGAGTTGTCTCGTGTGTCGTCGTTTGTACGGTACGGTCGGTAGTGGTTTTGTTTCCCGTGTTCGGACTCTATTTGTGATCTGGTCGCGGAGGTATGAGGTGGGAACTTTATGTAGGGTTGTCACATGTAAAGAACATGACTATTTATATTGTTTCCCGAGCTCTTCCTATATTCGTGTTCTGGTCGCGGAGGTGGGTGGTGGGAACGTCAGTTAAGCTTGTCACATTCTGTGTTGTTTGGAGGATTATTTGCCATAACAGTTACACTGTTAACGTGGAATTAGCAAAATAAAGGTTTATTTTACATCTGTTTCAATGGATTTCCGCAAGGTAACGCTTTATTCAATAAAATACTATTGTGCAAGTGTACTCCGTGGACTCTGAACTAGAACATGACTCTTTTTAATAATATTATTTAAATTTTATAAAATCTAAAAAAAATTTTCGGACTCTCAAATGTGAAATTAGTAAATACTAAAACTAATAGATACCTACTTAAAATTATCGGTACATTTTTTTAAAAGAATGACCGCAACTCGCCGATCTTAGTAGCACTTTGAAGAGTGTGGTAGTTCACACTCTTACACAAAAGTCTAAGGGTGACAACGCAACATTGATGGCTATTTATTTGTGCAGTGGTAATAGACAGAGACAAAAAGTGTTTAGTGCTGTCAAATTAGTTTGCACATATTTCTACAGACTTTTAATCTATTCCTTGGAAATTTATGATTAAAAACGTCACGAGTTAACATATCAGAACTAATTCGTCTAAAACGCTCCATTTTTTTTTACTTTTTGGTCCGGGTTCCTTTGCAGAATAGACCATCTGCCTTTCTGCCAGACAGCTCGTAAAAGGCTCATAAAAGCAAAGACTTACAGTCATTAAGACCGTGACATCCTGCTAGCCGGTAGAGGTTTGCAGCGACTAGGCGGTACCAATCCGGGTATCTTGTCCGGATTGGTACCACCGCCTTACCTATTTCTGCCGTCATAACGTCAGTGATTTTCATTGACATATTCTGGTTTGGGGATAAGGTAGCCGGTAAACTTACCTTTTGCTTGAAACCTAACATCCCGGCCTAAGGTTGGCAACACACCATTACTACCTTTGGTATCTAGGTTGTGTGACTTTCTTACCATCAGGAAATCCATCTGCTTGTTCGCCTTCCAATATCATAAAAAAATCTCTTTTCTTTTTGTTTCAGTGGTACAATATAGTATACACTAAAACAATTTAAGTTATAGCGTAGCATAATTACCACCATTGTCAAATTTAACTATCATCCAATGTTTTTTAAATAATTCAGGTAAACAAATAACTGTTTTTTTAAAATCATGGATACCCTAAGCCATTCATACAGGGAGCCGGGTAAACGAACCTCTTAGGATACAACGGTGTTCCGCGCGCTAAGGACTACCGCCCGTCGTAATGCGGCTTCCCACGTCTTCACCAGTTGTTTCATTTTGAATGAGCTTATTTGGATTTTATTTATAGTTATTGATTTTAGAACCAGATTTAAATTTTTTATATGTATTATTTATAGTGTTATAGTTATAAATTGAGTAAAATATTATTTTCACTCCCATATAACTGAAAGTGATAGACGGCAAGCCTATCGCAAAACGGGTGAATGCCAAATCGCGGTGAACGAAAAAACAACACTTTTTTTGTTGCGTGACCATCGATAAAATTTGGAAACTCAAAAAAAAGTCCAATGCGTTCGGCTACTAATCAAAAATTTAATTGATAATCATTAAAATAGTTACAGTATTACTAAATTACAGTAATTGTGATAAGTTTTAATAAATTTTACAAGAAAGTTGTCTTGGACAAATATTTTAAAATTTATTTGTGTCATTGCAGGTTTCTTTTTAGTTTGGCTATTTTTCTAATTATACTGTAACATTCCGATATCAGTAGCTAACTACAGAGAATTTAACACTGAAAGCAAACAAGTCCAACATTACTTTTAATAATGATATGGTGAGTACGAATTTTTAATAAGAAAATACAAGCCTAAGTATTTTTTATGATATTGGAAGGCAAACAAGCAGACGGATTTCCTGATGGTAAGAAATTCAAGCCACCTAGAGACACTAAAGGTGGTAATGGTGCGTTGCCAACCTGAGGCTGGGATAGGCCTCGAGCAAAAGAAAGTTTACCGGCTACCTTACCCTCCAAATCAGAACACGTCATGACGTTATGGCGGCAGGAATAAGGTAAGGCGGTGGTACCAATCCGGGTCAGTCTCTGCGATAGTCTAACACCTAGTCAGATATCACGGTGTTAGTGACGGTAGGCCTATGCTCGCCTTTTACGAGCTGCCTGGTAGGCAGATGGTCTATTCTGCAAAGGAGCCCGGACCAACACCGGGAAAATATATAGTATGTTTATTTAAGCTAAAAAATTAGACTGATACATGCTCTGACGTCACTGCTAATCATCGCTAGTTATGGCACTCAAAATCTTTATTTGCCATTTTCTTATTAATGTTAATATATTTGTTACATGGGCTTCATTAGTTTGAGTACGGTTCGTATAACTCTATTTTTCTCTATAAGACCTTTCTGTTTACAGGACCGAATTCCATTTTATCCTTTCTTTCTGATATCATACCTCTCTACACAATCCTTGTTAAGTTTTACGCCATTTTATTGTTACAGTAGAAGATCCAAACCTACATCGGGCTAGTAATAGGAGAAAAATATATGATGATAAAATTATTATATTAAAAAATAAATTATATGTATGATAACTAAAATATGATGATAATGGGTTGACTAAAAAAATATTGACAGAACAATTACAATTACTTTTTTTAAAACTTGTTTTTTTATTTTTAGACCATCCCTGTCAATGTGTTTGCAATTAAACAGCCCTTATATGTTTTTTTTCGTTATAAAATCAAGTAAAATTTACTAGCAACGACAAACTTGTTAAGACCTTCCAACCCCTGTAAATAACAGGCAATATAACTTCTGCACATTTCATACATCTTATACTTTAGGACAGAATAAAATTTTAGTATTATGTTCAAATTGCAACATTTGAATAAAAGTATTTTGTAGTCACATTTTTTCAAAAACAACTAACGAACTTGTAGAAAAAAAGGCGTTTAAAATGATAAAGAAAAATTAAGAATTTTAAACTGCATCGTTTAATCTATTTAATATTAAATCTTTAAGCATCCTTAAGCCGATCGTAGTAGATGAACTTTTACGTTCATAATTTTAGTATTATTAGGATATGCATAGACCTAAAAAATAAACGATAAGAATGCGATCTAAATAAACTTTTACTTTCATAATTTTGGTCTTATTGGGATATGCACGGACCTTAAAATTTAGCTTTAAGAATGCGATCTATATAAACTTTACATTCGTAATTTTGTATTATAGGGATATGCATGGATTTAAAAAATAAGCGTTTAGAATGCGATCTAAACAAACTTTTACTTTCATAATTTTGGTATTATAGGGACATGCATGGACCTAAAAGATGTCGTTAAGAATGCGATCTAAATAAACTTTACGTTCGTAATTTTAGTATTATAGGGGTATGCATGGATCTAAAAAAATAAGCGTTTAGAATGAAAAAAGTATAGTTGAGAATAGTTTAGCGTTTAGAATGCGATCTAAATAAACTTTACGTTCGTAATTTTGGTATTATAGGGGTATGCATGGATCTAAAAAAAATAAGCGTTTAGAATAAAAAAAAGTATAGTTGAAAATAGTTTAGCGTTTAGAATGCGATCTAAATAAACTTTTACGTTCATAATTTTAGTATTATTGAAATATGCATGGACCTAAAAAATAAGCGTTAAGAATGCGACCCAAACAAACTTTTATTTTCATAATTTCGGTATTATTGGGATATGCATGGACCTAAAAAATAAGCGTTAAGAATGCAATCTAAATAAACTTTTACGTTCATAATTTTGGTATTATTGGGATATGAATGGACCTGAAATATAATCTTTAAGAATAATACGATTTAAATAAACTTTTACTTTCATAATTTTGGTCTTATTGGGATATGCGTGGACCTAAAAAAATATCGGTAAGAATGCGATCTAAATAAACTTTACGTTCGTTATTTTGGTATTATAGGGATATGCATGGACCTAAAAAATAAACGTTAAGAATGTGATCTAAATAAACTTTTACTTTTATAATTTTGGCATTATTGGGATATGCATAGACCTAAAAAGTAAACGATTAGAATTCGATCTAAATAAACTTTTACTTTCATAATTTTGGTATTATTGGGAGATGCAAAGACCTAAAAAGTAAGCGTTGAGAATATCATTTAAATAAACTTTCATTTTCATAATTTTAATATTATTGGGAGATGGATGGACCTTTAAAACTGAGTACATGTAATTATGTACGCCTGTAAAAAGTTATACTTACTTGAAAAAACATTAAAAAATCTGTAACCAAAATAAATAAATCGCACTTGTATATAACTAAATCACGTATGTGAATGTAGAAAGATGTTTCTGAAGCAGGCAACTTCACTACAGATGTATGAATCATCTTAAAATTTCAGTCTCCGCTGCAACTTCATTCTGTAAATTTTGTGTGACGGATTTTAAAATTTCACTCTCATCATTTTTTCATAACGCGCTTAAAGAAGTGTAACTTCAATAAGTGTAATGAATATGACCGAAATAAACTTTTACTTTCATAATTTTGATTTTATTTTATGGTCCATGGACCTAACAAGTTGGTCTTATGAATATGATGTAAATAAACTTTTACGTTTATAGTTTTGGTAGTATTTGAAGTTGCATGGACCTGAAAAGTTGGCCATATGAACATGACAGCTCATATTCTTACACAACTTTTACTTTTATAATTTGGTATTATTGGGATATGGATGGTCCATAGAATAAGCGTTACAAATAGGACATTTTTTTAAGCTTGTTAAAGAATGGGGTAATTTCGATCCCTAAAAACCCAGATTTACTCAAACATTTACACATTTTTTTTAGTTGTTCTCTTTTATGCCCTCCATCTCAAGCATCCCGTGACTGAAAGGGGAAAAAGTAACCTCTAAGTTTCACTGTCCTCAAAAAATAAAGTAGGTACCTACTCGACAGCCAAATTTCGTCACGATCGGTTTTTTTTTTATGATTTTGTAGGGCAAACAAGTAGACGGATTTCCTGATGTTGGTATATTCACGTTGCATAGAGACACCAAAGTGCATTACCAACTTGAGGCCGGGGTGTTAGGCCTCCAACAAAAACAAGTTTAACGCCTACATTACTCTCCGAGCACGTCAACGGCAAGCACTAACGCTATGGCGGCACGAATATACTGGGCAGTGGTATCAATACGGGTGAGCCGCTGCAAAACTCTACCAACTAGTACGATATCACGGTGTTAGTGACGGTAATCATATGCTAAATTTTGAGCTGCCTGGCAGGAAGGCAGATGGTCTATTCTGCAAAGGAGGCCGGACCAACACGGGGAAAGACGTTTCGTACACTCGCCGTGGATCACGGCCAGAGTAGGAATAGACAGACAAAAATGCTTTGCTGCCCATTTCAGTGCAAAGACTTACTGGTTTAGTATTTTTCTTTTTTTTATGATATTGGAAGGCAAACAAGCAGACGGATTTCCTGTACAGGAAATAATGAAGTATTATTTTTCCTGTTTTCCCTGCAACTTTCTCCTGGTAATAACTAACACAATAAAGAAAATTAGCCAAATCAGTCCAGTCGTTCGGAAGTTATGCGCTTACCAAGACATTTAGCGATTCATTTTTATGTTATAGACTAGCTGACCCAGCAAACTTCGTATCGCTTGACATTAATGCTTCGATAGTAGCGTAGTCTGCCGGACCCAATATAAAACATTCCAAAATCAACGACTACTTACAAATAAAAGCAATAATTAAAAAAAAAAAATTTCCAGTGGACCAAATTGTAAATCTAAACTATTCTCGAATCCCCTTGAACACACACAAATAATTTTATCATAATCGCTCCAGTCGTCTAGGAGGAGTTCAGTGAGAAACACACGAACAAAGGAATTATATATATAAAGATGTACTATGGAAGTTGTCTTTGTAACAAATTAGAATGATCATAAATCTACCATCAATCAGAACGCGGCCATTTTGATTTAGTTCTCTAAGTTAGCTGGCAAAAATAAATACAAGCTTTCCAGCTTAAGGTTAAAAACACATGGTGCGTTTAATGTCCATGAACGTGCTTTCTACTATCAGGAAAAATGTCGCTTGTTTGCGTTCTGCTTGACTATTCAGTATCTCTTTAGTGAAGATCAGTGGGTAGTGTACATCAAATAGCTGTAAAATGATGTGTTTTGTATTTGCTATCTCCATTGTATTTCTTTTAGTCACAGGAGATAGTAAAAAAACTCGTCATTTGACAGCTATTTGTTGTACACTTTACCCAGTGATTAGCACTAAAAAGATACAAAATCAGTCCCCTGATTTAAAAAAAAAAGTATCTTCACGCCCATATCCCCGAAGAAGTTGGCAGAGGTACAACCAAGGCACCCACGACTAGCCGAAGACACTAAGTCCCACAATGTGATAGGTGGCAAGCCTATCGCCAATCGGGCACATTTCCAATCCCGACCAACATTTTTTTTAAATTAGAAAATCGGTAAAATCCAATTTTCTTTTTGTTGGCCGACCCGGGATTCGAACCCGGGACCTCATGCAGTCAAGTCCAACACCCGGACCGCTTTAAAAAAAATCGAGTTATTTCATAGAAATGGGTTCCTAAAACAAAAATCTAAGAGAAAATAAAAATAAGCAAATATTAATGGACGAATACTGGGCCTGTCGTTAAATCTTTCTTCAAGCGAATTTCCTTTGAGGATCTTATAATAAGGAAGTTCTTTGAATGAAAAAAAACTCTCCTAAAACTCGTAAAACTTTATATGAATTATTCAGGCTTATGCACAAGGAGATCGGTCTCTTAAAAACACATACGCAATAAATAAGTGTATAAGTGTACATGAGTAAGAGACCAAGCATATCAATCTCAAGTTGGCAACATATTGTGTGTAGGTATATGGCTTAACATTTTTCTTTGTTTAACATGTCTTTTATGAGAAGAATCTTGTCGGGTTATCTGACACTACAGTATAACATTGTTGGACAAAATTTTAGTGTGTTGAGTATTTAACTGAATCTATATATCTTAATATATATAAATTACGTGTCGCGCTGTTTGACCGCGTTGGACTCCTAAACTACTAAACCGATTTCAATCAAATTTGCACACCGTGTGTAGTTTGATCCAACTTGAAAGATAGGATAGCTTACATCTCAATTTATAATCACAAAAACTAACATCCGAGCGAAGCCGGAATAGGCAGCTAGTTAGTATATAAAAAATTACGTGTCGCGCTGTTTGACCGCGATGGGCTCCTAAACTACTTATCCGATTTTAACCAAATTTGCACACCGTGCGCAGTTGGATCTAACTTGAATGATTGGAGCTTACATCTCAATTTATGATCAAGAAAAAATAAAATGAATACCCATTTGGCGTGGACATCGCATCACGCGGAACGATTTTTTTATTATATTGGAAGGCAAACTAGCAGACGGATTTCCTGATGGTAATAAAGTCACGCCACCTAGAGACACCAAAGTTGGTAATGGTGCGTTGCCAACCTGAGGCCAGTGTGTCAGGCCTCGAGCAAAGGTAAGTTTACCGGCTACTTTACTTTCCGAACCGGAGGATCTAGAGACACCAAAAGTGGTTATGGTGCCAACCTGAGGCCGGGATGAGCAAGAAAAGCAAGTTTACCCTCCGAACCGTCACAACGGCAAGCACTGATGTTATGGTGGCAGGAATAAGTAAAGCGGTTTTAACATTTCGAGTAAGTTGGTGCGAAACTCTTCTACGTAGTCAGATGTCACGGTGTTATGGTAATCCTACGAATAGACTAGGCAGTGGTATCAATCTCGGCAATTCGCTACAAAACTCTACCACCTACTAAGATGTCACGGCTAGCACGGTAAGCTTATGCTCGCCTTTTACAAGCTGCTTGGCAGAAAGGCAGTTAATCTATTCTGCAAAGGAGCCTAGACCAACACGAATGGACCATTAAACCAACCAGTTATTGTCAGAAGAAGGTCCTTATGAAGAAAAAACCGGAAAACTGGTTGCGTCGCTATTTTGTGCTCCAAATGTTAGGCCTGATGATGAAATCTTTACTGGCTACCCTACCCACCAGAATGGAAATAGAAACTGTCATCACGGCAAACCTTTTCTCATTAGTGCATGAACGTGCATTGATAAACTTTAAGAAACATACACACACATCTTCACGCCAGGTAACTTACAGGGTTGGCAGAGAGTATAGAGTGCCAAATCTCATAATCCCGGCAAACCAGCCTAGCTTTCTCAATGATTACAGCTTTAGACTGAAGACGAATCATCTTCTAGTCCTTATTATACAGAGACACAACCAGGGCACCCACGAAAAGTTGAAATGCTTAGGTCATATCCAACCTCGGGCCAAAACCGAAACTTTTTTTAATGAGAAAACAAAAAAAGCCCATGGCTCATATTATTAGACTATTTTACAATAAAAGACCTAACTTAGACTTTAGACTATTTTATCACAAAAGTAACGTTGCTTGGAATTGAATGTGTGTCCGGCCCGTGACAGGATTGTCAACTATTACATTGTGGGACTTAGTATCTTTGGCTAGGCATAGGTTCCCTGGTTGAATATCTGCCTACCACTTCCAAGATATGGGCATAGAGATACTTTTTAATTTCGTTAAACACATTCAAAAGTTCTTACAGCTAAGAAGACACTAAATATTGATCCTGATATTAATCTACTACATGAGATTTGGTAAAAGTCCTTTGAGTAAGCATGAAAAGTGAACAGACAAACCGACTAAAATGTAATAACTGTAGTTTTGGGCGATGTGTCCTGTATACAAAACGCAGCCGATAGCAATGTGTATTTTGATATTTTATGGACAAATTTAATTTTATTATTGTTTTGTTATACGTATATATTTTTTAGGTCTAGCGGTCCAGGTGTAGGACTTGATTTAATGAGGTCCCGGGCTTCTATTCCCGGGTTGGGTAACAAGAAGAAAATGTGGTTTTTCCAATTTACTAAAAAAAATGTTGCTCGAGATTGAATGAGTGTCTGATGGGCGATAGGCTTGCCACCTATCACATTGTGGGACTAAGTGTCCTCGGCTAGTCGTGGGTGCCGTAATTGTGCATCTACCTACCTCTTCAGGAATATGGGCGTGAAGATACTTATTTTACTTACTTACAAATTTTTACAACGCCTACACACAAGGAAGACCGATCCTACCCAGACTAGTGAAATGAATTAGAGTAAATAAATAAACTATTTAACATGTAAAATGTTATCCTATTCCAGGTAGAGTTAGTATTTTGAGTTTGTGTTACAGGCACATATAAATGAAACACAAACTGGCTTGGCAAACATTGTACTAACTGACATTGATAGCTATATTATCTATAAACAAAATTATAATTTTCCTATTTTCGCTGCAATTTACCAGTTTCCTCTTTATTAAAATCTTCATGAGGCCTACAGAATATTAAAAATACCCCAATAGTACAGCCGCTCTTCAGTTTTGCGTCATTAATTTCAGTCATTAATACAATTAAAAATTCATTTTTATTTTTATAACAAAAAGATTCAATATATACGGCATAATAACGTTTTGGTTATTTAATATAGATAAAAACTTGGACTTTTCATAAAAAAATCTCTTATTCCATTCATAAAATGAACTTTTGTTGTTGATGGTAAATGGTAGTCTAAAATCTTTAATGAAGTTAGAAGTACAGTCACTTGCAAAATTCTGTTCCAGTTCTTAGATGTATAAATATTAATTATGCACAGTATTACGTATTCATTTTATGGAACATATTATTACATTTATTTTAGATATCTTTATAAATATTCTTTAAACATAACACAAACATATAATTAGCTCTCTTTGGGGTTAGATTTAATTTGTGTAATAATATGTAAAATGATATCTATTATTTAATTATTTAATGTTGTATTTTATGTTACAGGAACACGAACAATTAACAAGTTGCTCTCATATGATAATGTTAGATTGATGGTCAGAACCACCGTCTGCCATATACACCATAATTCCATTCATAAATTGAACTTTTGTTGTTGATGGTATGATTAAATCAAATGGTAGTCTAAAATCTTTAATGAAGTTAGAAGTACAGTCACTTGCAAAAATCTGTTCCAGTTCTTAGATAAATAAATATTAATTATGCACAGTATCACTTAATGGAATTTATTCTGGTTTATAATATGGAATTTATTATTACATTTATTTTTTATGTATATATAAGTTTTTTTTTGTATCGTTGAACAACATCCATAACACAAGCATATAATTTGTTCACTTTGGGGTTAAATTCAGTTTGTGTAATATTTCCATTGATATTTATTACTTAATTATTTAATTTATCGCCTCTGTAATCTAGCGGTCTGGGTGTTGGGCTTGACTGCATGAGGTCCCGAATTCGAATTCCGGGTCGGGCAACAAAAAGAAAATTTGAGTTTTCCAATTTTCTAATGAAAATATATGTCCGGGATTGGATATGTGCCTGGTTGACGAAAGGCTTGCCACCTATCACATTTTGGGACTTAGTGTCTTCGGCTAGTCGTGGGTGCCCTGGTTGTGCCTCTGCCTACCTCTTCGGGGATATGGGCGTGAAGATACTTTATACACCTCTGTAAGTAATTTAATTTTATATCAATTGTCAGAAGTAGTTATTCACGAAAAAACAATATAACAAACCTCAAATTTTAGAAAAAAAAATGACAGAACTGAAAGAGGGTATAGCAGTTTTCATTTTTATTACAATGGTGATAAGTGCTACAAAGTCCTACAAACATATTTTACGAAAGCATTGTGTGCAAATCATATAAACTATATATAACAAAATACCTCATAATTTAAAAAAAATCACATTTATTTAAAAAATAATTTCTAGTTTGTACTTCTAATCTTCGGCACTTGAAGGAGATATTAAACTTGATGTTTTTTTAAGACATGAGATTAAGTTTTTTATGTATTATTTTTTCCGTATTGGTTCAGGTCCTATGTGTAGAATAGACCGTCTGCCGTTCTGCATGGAAGCTCGAAAGAGGCGAGTAAAGGGCGAATGGATTATAACCAGCAAAACCGCCAGTGATAGATGCCGTCATAATTACAGTCTTATGTTTTATTCAGAGGGTAGTCGGTAAACTTACATATCAAGCCAACACCCCGGTACAGAATAGCGATGCACTTATAACACCTATACTCTAAAGTGTCTATATGCCCTCTCAGTACCCTCTTACTCTCAGGAAAGTCGCGTATTTATATTCTGTTATAAAAAAGTCAAATCTTGTCAACTTTTTTAAGTTTTTTACCTGCTATTGCTAAGATAGCTTACCGTAGCTGTCAAATGTCAGAAATAATCTAAAATGATGGTAGATTTTGTGTCCAACTATACTAATTAAAGATAAATGTTCTTTCACATAGTGTAATCTATTACATCCAGCTAACAAGGCAGTAATAAAATTCCCTAACTAAACTTACAAAAAGCTTTTGGCGAGAGACTATTCGCAAAATGATGAGTAATAGACCGGGCTCCTTTGCAGAATAGACCACCTGCCTTCCTGCCAGGCAGCTCGTAAAAGGTGAGATAACACCGTGACATCTGACTAGGTGACTCACCCAGATTGGTACCACCGCCTTAACAATACCTCCCGCCATAATGTCATGACGTGTTTCGGTTCGGAGGGTAAGGTAGCCGGTAAACTTACTTCTGCTCGAGGCCTAACATCCCGGCCTCAGGTTGGCAACACACCATTACCACCTTGGTGTTTGTAGACGGCGTGAATTTCGTACCTTCAGGAAATCTGTCGGCTTGTTTGACTTCCAATATCATAAAAAAAAACAACGAAGGTGAGGTCAAGCAACTAACGCCCGGTAACTTTAATCAAAGAAACGTAATCCGTAAGTTAACCATTCGTACTTATACGTTGCTCATATTTTCAAAAAATGTTCAGAGGTAACAGTGGAAAACATTCAATCCCGAGCAACAACTTTTGAAGTGAAAACTTTTTAGCGGCGTTGCGCACTTTTTTTTGGAATGGGTAAAAACTTCTCAACTCGCGTCAGGACACGTAACCTGATCGAAAATTCGTAAGACGGCGCAGGCGCTTACGCGAATGTTCATGTTGTCATGTTTGTGTATGATAGCGCAATAAATTAATATTGTATTCTACCACATAAATAGTGCTTTCGTACTGATAAAATTAAAGCAATTCGTGCAAATTTATTCCCTAGCCATTCCAAAATATCAAAAATACACAACGTTAATATTCAAATTGTCACTTCTGCCGGTACTCCCGGAGTGCAACCCATCGTTTTTTTCAGTCAAATCTAAGTATAACTAGCTCGACCTTCTTTTATATATAAACACACACTCTAAACAGCACTGTATTGAATACATTTACATATTTTTAGTTATATCTTATTTATTGTGTATTGTGTATTATAATATAGGGTACAGAACATAAATACAAGACGACGATCTCTACACAATACACTCTCGAAAAGCGTCGTAAAACCATCGTAAACCTAAAAAAATCGCAATAAATTAACCGAGGGGCGGTCACATTATCGTCCATTATGTTTACCACCCAGAATGTTAACACGATATCGTTTATACATTAACTGATGTGTACTCAGTGTGATAGATAACAGGTGGATACGTTTACAGAATATCTTAGGGTTTGATTGATGTATTTTTGCCGAGAAATATCTTTACATGTTATACAAAAGCTTATTGATGGTAAAACTTATTATCGCCTGGTCTAGCGGTCTGGCGTCGGACTTGACTTCTTGAGATCCTGGGTTCAATTCCTAGGTCGGGCAACCAAAAAATTAGAAAATGTATTTTTTGAATTTTCTAATTAAATAACGTTACCTAGGACTGGATTTATGCGCCCGGTTGCCGATAGGGTTGCCACAATGTGATAGTTGTGGGACTTAGTGTCTGCGGCTAGTCGTCGGTTGGTTAGTAGTAGTAGTTCTAGTAGTCGTTCATCTGCCCACCTCTTCGGGGATATGGGCGTGAAGAAGTTTTTTTTGTTGATGGAAAAAATTGAACAGCTATAGCATAAAAATCTGACTCTAAATTCATTACCATTATTGATAAGTTTGTTTCTAAACAAAAGGTTATGATTCCGAGATGGTCCCATATTTTTGACTCCCTCTCCCTCTTTATTTCCCCCTCGCTCTCCCTATCTTCCTCACTTTTTACGGTAGGTATTTACACGCCCATATCCCTGAAGAGGTAGGCAGCGGTGCAACCAGGACACTCACGACTAAGTCCCACAATGTGATAGGTGGCAAGTCTTTCGCCAACCAGGTACATATCCGATCCCGAGGACATTTTATATTAGAAAATTGGAAAAAAAACACAAATTTTTGTTGCCCGATCCGAGAATCGTACCCGGGACCTTATGCAGTCAAGTATACCGGGACCGCTAAACCACAGAGGCGAAACACTTCTCACTTTTTAATTTCGTCCCTTTCACCCTCTTTATCTTTTCCCCCACAGTTTTATTCGATCGAAATCACAGCCACAGCACAATGATGCAACTACATTTATGGTGTCTACATACATATGGCTGCGGTAGCCGCAGATAATCTCTTACCATCAAGAAGGCCAAGTGGTTGTTTGCTTGAAAATATACTTATCCCATAAAAATATACTTGTATACTGCTAAGTTTTATTAAAATGAGTAGTTTTTGCGTTAAAGAGTAACAAACATCAATTTATCCATAAATCCTTACAAAACAACTGGTTTTGATATTAATTTCGGTATTTGCTGATACTAGTTCTTTTTGATAAGTCTTCATATCTCAAGACCAACTATTAAACTTTAGGAATAGTTAGTGCGCCATCTGTGATCTTTTATTGTTATCATCAATATATTTGTCTGTGTGTGTTAAATGCATGGTAGTGTGGGTAATATTTTATTTATTGATTTAATGTACTTGGTAAGGACTATTACTAAAAAAAATTTGCGTTCTGTACTTCTCCTACACATAAACTATAAGTATGCCAATTTTTATGCTCTTGCGTCCGCGCAATTTTCGTAAAAAGGGATCCAAAGTTTTGACATCACGTATTAATATAATCGTATATAGATACTTAAAAGCATTCATACCCAATACAACTTACTCTTTTTGTCTACTATTATAACATAATATTTGGGAGAAAGATATATATTCTTGGGATGTTAACAAAAGTTTTCGCAGAGAAAATACTAAACTACCTGTTCATTGATAAAATGTTGTAGCTATAACATGGCAATTAAGCAAGACTAAATTTAACTTGTTTAGATTTTATATCTATTTCTATTATCGAAGCTAAATATTTATAATATTGCAGGGTTTTTGGGAAAGATCCTAAACTCCATTAAAAGTTTGTTAAGTTTTGTATTGTTTTTGTATTATTGGGCTACATTTTGTACTGCCTTTGTGGAGGCGATATTTACATCTTATCTAAACAACTTTGAACCAAGGAAAGTTTAAGTAAAGTTTATATTTTGGGTCCATTTTGACAACACTTAGTTCAATGACATTTTTGTATTATGTATAAATATATATAAAGGATTACCTTAAACGGACTGCTACAATTTGAATATAAGGGGGTAAAGACTTAAATGGTAATGCATTTTAAATGTTACTGCAAAATTGTAATATTTACTTTTATAGACATTAACTTAAAATGCTTCGCTCGTTATCACGCTATGTAGTACCTAGTCATGATGTCACCAGCCTGCGAATGCGACTGCAATCAGTGGCAACCAGTTTTATTTTTTGTTTACGTAATAATCATGCATTTTGTATTTTGCGTTGCCTTCCTTCCTAGACATAAAGTGTCATCGATACCAAATCGTTTTTCAACATTTATTTGGTACTTTAAATGACATCCTGTATATTAGCTAACACAGCGAACTTCTTTCACTTTACACTCCATAATCTTTATATACCCTGCAGGGGAACAGGATATGTAACTAGATATACCTGTGCGTTCAAAATATGTTTCTCTACATTCCGAATTTCAAGTAATAATAGTATTTTTATATTGAGTGTTGTAATTTCTGAAATTTCTAAAATATGAAAACTGGGAAAATTAACATGGAACAATTTTATTAATAAGCTGCATTAACTAAAAAGTATCTTCACGTCCATATCCCCGAAGTGGCAGGCAGAGGAACAACCAGGAGACCCACGACTAGCCGAAGACACTAAGTCCCACAAAGTGATAGATGGCAAGCCTACCGTCAACCGGGCACATATCCAATCCCGAGCAACGTTTTTTGTTATTAGAAAATTGGAAAAACCCGATTTTCTTTTTGTTGATCGACCCGGGATTCTCATGCAGTCAGGTCCAACAACTGAACCGCTAGACCACAGAGGCATTAAATGAAAAAAATATTAAATTAAATCGGACTATGTGTTAATGATTATAGCCATGTTAACTTTTACTCCTTATCTACGGGAATTCATTTAGTTAGTGGGATAAACAGTATCCTATAACCTTTCTATAAACAAAAAATATACCTACCCGCTACATGTCATTACGATCGGCTTACTAGATTCCGCGTCGTAGTCGGGACACAAATAGACAAACATTCTTGAAATCCTAGAAATGTGTGCCGTTGCCCATTTTTAGTTGCCCTTACCTTTTTTTAAATGTCTTCGATAATACACATTTCACTCCTCTACAGACTCGTTATAAGTAACATACATACATATAAAAATACTATAGATATGCAGTCACAAGATTTTGTTGGATTAAATTTTACGGTGATTGTTTTCAGGTGTGCTACAAAAGTAAGTATCTTTAAGCCCGTATTCCTGAAGAGGTATAGAGAGGAACCATCTGGCTTGTAATAGGCAAACTATTCGCCTAGGACACTTATCAAGAACCGGACCACTATACCACAGATAAGGTAGATATACGTTGTCTACGTATTTTTAGAGGTATGAACGGAACCATTTTCTTCTTGATAGCAAGTTCTACGTTGCCTAGATAGATATCAGAAATGTAAGGGTGCAAACCTATTATATTCTTAGGTGGGTTTATAGGTCATAGAGTATACCTCCAGACCGGACCATGAAATCAGTAAATATGAACGTTAGGGCATTAGAAATAGGTAAACTGGTGTTGCCAATTAGGAAAGTGAATTTAACGAAACTCTGCCACTAAGGATAGTTTCTTAGAGCCAGTTGTTTGATAGAAAAGCAGTTTTTAGTCTATATTCTACCACCTTTGGGATGTAGTAGTCCAATGTCAATGTTAACTTCTAAACAACGATGCCTGGGATTGATAAGTGCTCGGTTGACGATAGCTTTGCCACCTGTCACTTTATGAGACTAATAGCCAGTTTCCAAAACACCAATTAATTTTAAATTAGGATTTAGCTCTTTGTGACAATAATTAAATGATTTTGATTAGAAGTCCAAACCGAATTTGACAAATATGGCAAGCAGACCTAATTAATCAGTTTCCAGTTCAGTAGAGATCAGTTTAGTCTGAACAGACTGATTAGTAAGATAATATGTAAACAGTTATTTCATGCTGGCGGTTGACCGGACTTGCAAGTTATACTCTCATTCTGCTGAAAAAAAATGATGCTGATGGATTAGCGGTTGCTAACTCCTTTGTTAAGGTCCTGTATAAAATGCAAATTCTGTATCCCTTGATGATATGGGAATTGGGAGCGTTTGCGGCAGCGCGGCGAAGCATAGCGAAGCCAAGCTGACGCAAAACTCCCAATTCCCACCTACTCCTGTCGTTTTTCCGTTGCATCTGGTTTGAAATCATAACGATTCTAAAGAAGTTTCACTTCAAAAATTGTTTGGGATGGGATATGTTGCCAGTTGGCGATAGGCTTGTTACCTATCACATTGTAGAAATCGTGTCTTTGGCTAGTCGTGGGTGTCCTGGTTATGCCTTTGCATGTACCTCTTTAGAGATATGGGCGTCACGATACTTTAACAGTTATTTAATTATAGCAACGTTTAAATCATAATTTTTGTTTCTCTAATCGGTTTATCACATTAGTTATTTCTTTAATTTGTTTTACTTTCTTATTTCTGTCATAATAGTTTTAATATCTGAAATATTCAATTCAACTGAAGTAAAACAAAAAAACGCAGTGACGTTAAAGGTAGATTTTTTAATATAGTTTTTCGGCAATCAAACTAGTGTGGTGGTTGGATAAGCCTTGTATGGACAGTTATACTGAGGCTATACAAGGTATAACTATAAGCTATTCCAAATTTATTAGTATAGATTTCGTATAACATTTTATAACGTGGTTTTTTGTAAGGCCGATAAAGTTTTTATTATCTTTAGTAAGCGATGTGTATTTCTATCAGTGAATTTATCTGTTACTTTATCTCCCAGTAAAAATATCACCAAAATAAATAAATACAAATGGCTTCCAACTTTTTAAATGTAAATGGAAAAGTCTAACTTTTCTTTTGCTCTTACATGTGATTCGATATGATCTTACAATTTCACAAGAGTTTTAATATTCGCGACCACAACTGGACCGAAATTGAATCTGGTTTTACACGACAAAATGACGCTACGGAGATAACGAGTGTCTCTGATACTTTTCAATCTGAATTAGTATCGACAGCAAAACAAGTATATTTATAAAACACTAGTGGTCGTCCATTGGTCGAAATTCGACCATTTTAATATTTTAATAACCAAATTTTAATGTCTTGTTGATAGGAACGTCGTATTTATTTCTAAAGACCAACTACCTTGTTTCCTGAATAGTTAGTGCGCCATCTGTGATCTTTTATCGTCAACATCAGTATATTTGTTTGTGTGTGTCAAATGCATGGTAGTGTGAGTAATGTTTTATTTATTGATTTAATGTACTCTATAAGCATTATTATTGAAAAATATTAGCGTTCTGCACTTCTCCTACACATAAACTATAAGTGTGCCGAATTTCATGCTCCTCCGTCAGTGCAATTTTCGTAAAAAGGGGTCCAAAGTTTTGGCATTAAGTATTAATACATAGATTCTTCAACTCTGGAAAACTACAAAAACTACGTGAAAAAATTAGGTACTACGTGAATTTTATAGTTCTTTTTTCGAAAGATAACAAATGATGGTATTTTTTTTTTCAACTAGCAACCCGTCCTAGCTTTTGCACGGGTGGATAGAACAAACTTCTATGTTATCTTTAACAAGAAAATAGATATATATCTTACTTTTAACTGATGCTTAACTTCCGAAAGCCTGGGCCGATTGTCAGGAGGTTGTCATAAAGAGAAAAACCGGGAATATTGCGGGGAAAGTGGGAAAAATAATAGTTTATTTTTCCCATACAAACCTAATAGGTGAAACAAAGTTCGTAAAACAGATAGTTATATATATATTAACTCTCCTCTTGAATCACTTTTTCTAATGGGATAAAACCGCATCAAAATCCGTTGAGTAGTTTTGGTATGTCCCTATGTATACTCAATACTATACAGACAGAAGAAAGCGACTTTCTTAAAGTAAAGAGGTCCTTAACACAAACAAAATGTATTATAGTATAGCTTAAAAAGCACTACTTGTCAGACTATGACAAATTATTATATGTCTAATAGGACCACCTGAGAATTATGACCTATCTTTCTAAAATAAACTATGAAATACAGTTATTGTCCCAGTATTGTGTTGGTCCGGGCTCCTTTGCAGAACAGACCATCTGCCTTCCTGCCAGGCAGCTCGTCAAAAACGAGCATAGGCCTACCGTCACTAGCACCGTGACATCTGACTAGATGGTAGAGTTTCGCAGCGACTCACACGGA
>NJDC01004261.1:20622-39399 GCA_002245475.1 Calephelis virginiensis
GCAAGAGCAGCGACTGCCAACTGAACTGAAGCTGATGGTGCAGCTGCCGCGGTGCTTGGAAGGTACTTCATGTAAGCACCTACAAAGCAGTAGTGCAGCTGCTGTCCTTATGCAATCGCTGTGCGTGCTATCGGCAGTTGCAGTTGACAGCTCGTATTCCGAATCTAGCTGCTAACTGCAACTGACGACAGCACTTATGACAGTACCTTTATTGTACTTATAGTATATAATACTCTTTTTGATAACAGTAAAAAAACACATATTGCGTTCTAATTTTTTTTTGTTTTTTTTTATTATTGATATAATAGGTATACCTAATTACAAGATAATCTTATTCCCTTTATAATGTCCCTATATAAGGTAAATATTTAAAAGTATATATAATACTAGCTATTTCGGCGATCTTCATGCCACCCGTTCAGTTTGTATAGCAAAAACTAAATCTTTTCAATCGCACGGGATATAAGGTATACATATCCACCCTGGTTGTAAGCTATCCCTCCTTGTCTATTTTCAGCCAAATCGGTTCAGCCGTTCTTGAGTTATAAATAGTTTAACACATTTTTCTTTTAAATATATAGATTAAATAGCATACCAACCTTCTGTTTGACAAGTCGGTCGAGAATCAGCAAATCTAGCCAAGCAGACGCGTAAATACATTCGACAATTGGTTATTTAGTTATGGATATCAAATAAAATTTACTTACCCTAGAGTAATAAGAGGTTCGATTTTATTTATTAGTTTAAGTCGATAGTAAAATGAATTTGTTATCGGTACGTAATATTTACGGAAGGTCCGTTGAACTCGACTGAAATATCTACATTTTAAGATTTCGTGGTTTGAAGCTGTTTACTTCAGACAATACTGTTTCAAACGAGTGTCAATATAATATATTGCTGATTCGTTTTATTAATTACTTCTCATTTAATTGGAAAGGC
This sequence comes from Calephelis virginiensis, assembly GCA_002245475.1. Taxonomy (NCBI): domain Eukaryota; kingdom Metazoa; phylum Arthropoda; class Insecta; order Lepidoptera; family Riodinidae; genus Calephelis; species Calephelis virginiensis. The sequence goes on from NJDC01004261.1 coordinate 21,562, forward strand.
GTAAGTTAATTACTTTTGAGTATACATTTGATTTTTTTTTATTTGGATTAGAAGGTACCAAGTAAGTGGATTTGCTGGAGGTAGGAAATGCTTTTAGCATGTGGTGATGGTAGTAGTGGAGGCAGGACTAGGTAAGTTATCTTCACGCCCATATCCACGAAGTAAACAGAGGCACAACCAAGGCACTAAGTCCCATAGTATTATAGGTGGCAAGCAAATTGCCAACCTTGGACATATCGAATCTTGGGCAAAGTTATTTTTATCAGAAAACTGAAAATATTCTTTTCTATTTTTTTTATGTTGCCCGAACTTGGAATTGAACCCGAGACCTCGAGAAGTCAACTCCATTGCCAGACCGCTAGACCACTAAGTGACTAAGTAAAGTAATTGTATTAACCCGGAGGTAAGCGCATATTTTTTTTCTCTCTTCTTCGCTTTTCCAGGTAACGGTATAAAAAAAAGTATCTTCACGCCCATATCCCCGAAGAGGTAGGCAGAGATACAACTAAGGCTACCACGACTAGCCGAAGACACTAAGTCCCACAATGTGATAGGTGGCAAACCTATCGCCAACCGGGCACATTTCCAATCCCGACCAACATTTTTTTTTAATTAGAAAATTGGAAAAATCCAATTTTCTTTATGTTGGCCGACCCGGGATTCGAACCCAGGACCTCATGCAGTCAAGTCCAACACCCGGACCGCTAGATCACAGAGGCGACTACGGGGAGATTACGGTATAAGTGATAAATAATCAGACGCGCGGATGCTACAAACTGATTGGTTGGACAATGTGGTATCTATTATTAAATACGATCTACAAAAGAGGTGTCGTAATTTGTAAAAGTGGAATACTGAATAGAAAAAAATGATCACCTCTGTGGTCTAGAGGTACTAGACCTAACCTTATGACGTCCAGGCGTCGATGCCCAGGTTGGGTAACAAAAAAAATGTGTTTTTTCAATATATACTTTTATTTAAAAAGTCATGTAAATTACTCTGTTTATAAATAACGAACGGCGGAACCAAATTGGCTGTAAATTTATGGGAAGAGAGCTTGGAGCTAGGAGACGAACATAGGATACATTTTGTCTCCATCGTCTGCGAGAAAACTAGAATAAAACATTTTATTGAATTAGACGTTACTTTGCGGAAATCCATTATATCAGTTGTGAAATAAGTTTTTACTTTGCTAATTCCGCGTAAGCAGTGTAGCTGTTGTGGCAAATAGTCATCCAAATGACAAAGAATATGACAAGCCTAACTAAAGTTCCCACCGCCCACATCCGCGACCAGATCACGAATAGAGTCCGAACCGTACCGTACAAACGACGACATACGAGAAACTCGTGTGTCATCGTTTGTACGGTACGGTCGATTTCCTGAGGATGCCTTGATGTCGAGGCGTTGGTGTTCCCTGTCGTGAGTTAGCGAAGTTAGCGAAGGACGTGACAACTGGTTTTGTTTCGCGAGTTCAGAGTCTATTCGTGATCTGGTCGCGGAGGTGGGAGGTGGGAACTTTAGGTAGAGTTGTCACATGCAAAGGAAGTGACAATTTATATTGTTTCCCGAGCTGTTTCGTGTTCTGGTCGCGAAGGTAGGCAGTTCGAACGTTATTTAGGCTTGTCACATTCTGTGTCATTTGGAGGACTATTTGCCATAACAGTTACACTGCTTACGCAGAATTAGCAAAATAAAGGCTTATTTTACATTTGTTAGAACAAAACGTTTTAATTTTTCCTTAGATACAAAATGAACTTCACCCGAACAGCCAGTCTAATAAAACAAAGTTGCCCGGGATTGGATATGTGCCTGGTTGGCGATAAGCTTGCCATCTATCACATTTTGGGAATTATTACCTTCGGCTATGCTTGGGTGTCCATATGTGCCTCTGCCTAATTACATATATGCAAAACTTTAGTTAGAAAAATAAGTGATGATGAATATTCTTCCAGATTGGAAGAAAAGGGTTGCCGTTAAACAATCCAGTTTCGTGTAAGCATCGCATAATTACCACTTAAGTGACATATAAATCTAACTCTCTATCTTATTAATATTATAAATGCGAAAGTTTGTTTGTTTGTTACTCCTACACGCAAAAACTGCTGAACCAATTTTCATGAAATTTGGCACCCACGTAGAAGCTAACTTGGATAAACATATACGATAATTTTTGTCTCAAAAAATGTTCCAGTGGGACGATTAAACATGCGGGAAACAGCAAGTTTATACATGGTGCTATATGGCGAGATAGCAATGCTCTATAAGCATATTTCTCTTTATCCCGTGTTGGTAGTATACTTCAATGTAGAACAGACCATATGTCGTCCTGGTCCTTGTAAGAGGCGAACAAGGGTGAAACGGGTCATTACCATCAAGACTACTGGTGGTAGAGTGAAACTTAACCGGGTAGGGATTAACCGCCTCACGTATTATTCTGCCGCTATATTAACATACGGCCAATACTAATAATCAATCCTAATCCAAAACTTGCTATCCAAGCTTGATCATTTGATCCATTTTTATGTTATCGCTTGCCAATAACATATCTGTGGACAGGATAAATATGGCAATTAGATATACGATACACCGTCGGATACGCAGCTGTCTAGATTGCTGGACATCGGTGTACATACATAAAAAATTATACCGGCCGAATTGAGAACCTCCTCGTTTTTTTTAAACTCGGTTAATAAAGATAAACGATATGCCTCCATAATAGGAATCTCTTTCTGGCAGTCTTTTTTAAATACACTTACATACGTTCATATCACATTAAGTAATACGAAGTAAATGCAGAAAACCGACTTTGATTTCACTAATATGTCATCAAAGTACACATAGACATCTCTGCCAACCCAGTAAGGGACTTGGCGTGAAGATATATATGTATGTATATAAAGTACATAAAAAGTGAGTTTCTTTCAAGTTTTCACTAAAATCAGTGGATCCACTATCAGTGTAAATACTAGTGGATTAGTAGCAATGAGTCCACTACTACTAGTGTATTAGTAGTAGCATGTAAAATCGATATAAATCGGGAAACCTCGGAAAAATCATATTATTGTCATCAAAAATCAATGATATTAAAATTTAAAAAAATTAATGACAGTTTTGTCATCATGTTCACGTCATCGGGCAAGAAGAACTTAACGAGACTTGCTAGTTAAGGCGAATAGAATGAGCCCAGCCCAATGGGCTTACCTTTAGTCGTTCCAGGGTTACGTCTCCTATCTTCGATCTCCATCATCAGACCAGCTCAGTTGTACCCGCATTCATTAGTGTTTTAACTGTAAGGACTTACATATGCATAAAAAGAAATAAATACCATGGTGCGTCTAATAATCATTCTGACGTTAACGAATGAGCTGCAAATGAGCTGATGACCTTGAACACATGGATCTATAAACTATACTATATATAATAAACTATAGCTAAGAATCATCTTGATCATGTCAGCCTTCAAATAAAGAAAACCGCATCAAAATCCGTCCATCAACCATAGAATATCAATGTTATAAAGAAGCATCTCAAGAACTTCGTGTATAGTCATTTTTTTAAATTTTTATTCCAAAAATGTAATGTAGATAAGCAATGTTTGTGTTATTAAATATTTACTTCCCGCTTTACTATATAAAAGAATAGGCATTACATCAAGATAATTAGTTTCAGCAATACTGCAAAAAATCCAACTAGTTCATTAAATATGATTGTCAAATAGTGACGTATTTGATAATCATTTTTTCCAAAGATAGCAAACGATTTCGAATTGGTCCCACTTAAATTTTATTAACATCCTCCTACTTAGTAGTTGGTACTTAGTAGTAGTTAGTAATATATACATTTTTTTATAATTATACATAAATTAACAGTAAGGTCGTTGTAGTAAGTAAAATTTAATTGACTATTAATTATAAGTTAAATAAATACCATGACTATTAATTATATAGTCGCCTCTGTGGTCTAGCGGTCCGGGTGTTGGACTTGACTGCATGAGGTCGGCCAACATAAAGAAAAATAATTTTCTAATAAAAAAAAGTTGGTCGGGATTGGAAATGTGCCCGGTTGGCGATAGGCTTGTCACCTATCACATTGTGGGACTTAGTGTCTTCGGCTAGTCGTGGGTGCTCTGGTTGTACCTCTGCCTACCCTTCGGGGATATGGGCGTGAAGATACTTTTTTTTTTATTAATTATAACTCAGAAACCACTAGCCGGGTCATAATATAATTAATATGAAACCACTTCAAAATCATGACCTTCCTCTTGGGAAAAAGAATTATCAAAATTATTTCGTAATTGATCGAGTTATCGTGTAACAAACATTTAAAAGAAAATTAAAAAACGTAGTCGAGTTTTCTTAATATCTTTTCTTTTTTCAAAGCGGATAATTTTTTTTTTTTAACTTACTAAACCTATTCATCCTTTTTCTTTAGGATAACATGGTCTTTAGTGAGTAATTTGAAACCAAGTCTGTATCTAACAATGAAACCCCATAAAATTTGATAAAATTACTAAAATATTTTACTTTATACTATTAATGAATAACCAGGTTGTTAAATATATTGAAATCAAAGTTGGTTTTTAATACTTTGACAGCACTTAAATTATAGATTTTTTTAATACGCTTTTGTAAAAAGCATTTAATTTTTTTCAATAATATATATTTCGACATGAAGTTCATTTCGGGGTCTAGCAGTCCAGTTGTTGGACTTGACTGCATGAGGTCCCGGGTTCAAATCCCGGGTCGGGGAACAACAAGAAAATTGGGTTTTTCTAATTTTCTAATAAAAAAAGTTGCTCGAGATAGGATATGTACCCGGTTGGCGATAGGCTTGCCACTTATCACATTGTGGGACTTAGTATCTTCGGCTAGTTGTAAGTGCCCTGGTTGTGCCTCTGCTTACATCTTCGGGGATATGGGCGTGAAGATACTTTTTACTATTTCTTATAAACGCCATTTGCACTAAGCTGCAGTAAGCGGCTATTTCGTCAAAACGTTTGGCAGAGGCTAGCAGTAGCACACACTCAAATTATACGTCAACTAGAACACGTTCACATTAGTCTACCAGAATAAAATTTGTAATTTCCGTATTAATATTAATCTCTTCTCGTCTTTAAAGCCTGGTTCCCATAATCAACCGCAAAACGTCAGTATAATAGCCTAAAAGTAACGAAGCGTTGCTCATTGCTAAATTGAATTTTACACATGTTGGTCAGGGCTCTTTTGCAGAATAGACCACCTGCCTTCCTGCAAGGCAGCTATAAAATGCGAGCATAGGCGTACCATTACTAACACCATGACATCAGACTAGGTAGTAGAATTTCGCTGTGACTCGCTCGGATCGGCACTACCGCCTTACCTATTCCAGCCGTCTTAATGTCAGTGCTTGTCGTTGACGTGTTACTTACTTTTGCTGGAGGTCTAAAATCCGGGCTGCAGGTTGTCAACCCAACATTACCACCTTTAGTGTCTTTAAGCGGTGTAAATTTCTTACCATTTGGACATCCGCCTTCTCGTTTGCCTTCCAGTATCATAAAAGAAAGAATGTTTAGAGCTAACAATCGAAAACGAATAACTATAGTTAGATTTTGTACTCTTCGTACAAAAAAAAAACTATTCGTAAGCAAAACGAATAGTTTTTTTTTTAATTCGAACCAGGCCTAAGTTTTTTTTTATGTATTAGTAATATTAATTTATTCTGTGCTACCCTGGCCACAGGGCAGAGATGCTCTTAAAACATAAAAGTTGAACCCCTATTACACTATGTGATGCATAGTCTTCAAATCTAACAGCGAACAAGCACGCGGATTCCAGATGGTAAAAGATAGCCGCAGCTTATAGACACCATAAATGTTGTAGATACGCCGTCCTGTCGCCAGGGAGCTAGAAATTTTGTGCAAGTCTACCGGCTACGGTTCTTCTGTCCAGAATACGCCACTACGATGGTAAGAATAGGTAAAGCGTTTGATCCCTACCCGGGCAAGTTGCTGAACGGTACTCTCACATCAATAGCCTTGTTGGCTATGACCCGTTTCGCCTTTGATCGCGTCTTACAAGCTGCGAGATAGGACAGTAGATGGTCTATTCTACATACAAGTAAGTTAGATAACCTGTCTTAGTTATACTCTTCTTATACTATGCGAGAAAATCGAAGTCTATTTATGCTTAATATCGTATAATGTAGTAGTACTCTATCTGAACGGCTAGATAGTCTTTTAAGTTTTCTATACATTGTAAAAGCAGCACAGCTAACGGCTGTATCATCAATAATCTTGGCAAAATTGCTAGCGGTTATTAGATTACCCAGGCTAGCCTGCTTGCAGGGCTAACTTACCTAAATACACCGTGACATCATCAACCAGCCAACAGTGCCGCCGGTATGTGTATTTTTGAAGTTATACTTCTTTTGGCGCGTTAGGAAAAAATGATGAGGGTCAATTTTTACGATGCGCGCGCACACCGTCACGAAAAACCGACATGATGAAGTTAGCTATAGATAACATTTTAGTTTTTAAAAAGATTTTTATCTTATTACGCCGAAGAAGTATAACTTCTAACGCGTGTACATAAGTACACACACATTTTTTTGTAGAGAAGACCATCTGTCGTTCTATCTGGCACCTTGTAAAAGGGGCACAAAGGTGAAACAGGTAATTGCCAGCAAGACCACTAGCCCTAACTACGCCGACAAACAGGCAGGGGCAGGCATTTGTGTGATGAACATAAAGATGTCTGCATTTCAGGGTCTGGATGCTTATTAAATTAATTCTTGTATCTATTTAAGTACTTCTATGTACTAGAATCGTTGACTGACACCCATAACACAAGCATATAATATGCTTAGTTTGGGGTTAGATTCAATTTATTTATTCTGTCATGTTCCGATCCTGAGGGTAGGGTAGCCGGTAAACTTCCACAATTGACCCAGCACCCAGGACATGGGACAACACAACTGTAACATCATTGGTATCTATAGGCTGCGGTAATTTACAACGCCATTCGCGTGCGAGTTCGCTGTCTTTTGACGTAAAAAAAGAAGTCGTAATTCGTGTGCTTAATAACAACTTAAAAAAATGTATCTTAGTATGAACATGACGTATGACGTCACGAGGTCTACAACCTGCGTGATACTCCCGGCAGGGATCCAGTCACGTCTCGCAGACCCTGGCCGTGAGCGTCTAATGGTTTATAAGTTGACGAATGTCATATTGATAACAATGTATCAAGTTTAATTGAATTTGTTAATTAACCTTTTAAATAATAATAACATACGCATGTACGTATATTTTCCCCGTGTTGATCCGGGCTCCTTTACGGAATAGACCATCTGCTTTCCTGCCAGGCAGCTCATAAAAGGCGAGCATATGCTTACCGTCACTGACACCGTGACATCTGACTAGGTGGAAACTCACCCGGATTGGTACCACCGCCTTACCTATTTCTGCTGCCATAACTTCATGACGTGTTACCGTTTGGAGGGTAAGGTAGCCGATAAACTTACCTACTTTTGCTCAAGGCCTAACATCCCGGTCTCAGGTTAACAACGCACCGTTACCACCTTGGGTGTCTCTAGGCGGCGTGAATTTCTTACCATCGGGAAATCCGTCTGCTTGTTTGCCTTCCAATATATATTTTTTTAATTTATTTACTGACTAAACACATAATACAATATTGAGTTGGAGTAGCATTTAAAAACCATGAAGATTTTTTTAAAACGTGTACCAATACCTACCTAATTTTATATTTATGTCTTATTTTCATTTATTTATCTTTTTGTTTCAGTAGAAAGAAAAAAAAACTAACAAGATAGACAAAGTAAAAGATTTATCGCAAATTAAACATTTAAATATAATATAACATTAAAATCTTTATTGGTCACTGTCTGAGGTGTTAGCTTACACCCTTAACTCTATTGACCAATCGAGGTTTGAACTGAGGCTCGGGTTCAATCCCACGAAATAGCAATACACCTACAACATTTATGGTGTTTACAGTCCTCGGTTATATTTTTACTACCAGGAGAGCCGCTCTTCCTGGCCATCTTATCACATAAAAAAACTATCTATATATAATAACAATCTATTCGCACAAAAGCTGAAATACTATTTTCTTGCTATAATAATGATAATGAAGTTCGAACAATTAAAAAAAATCTTTGATGCTATGGAATTTGTTTCGTCACTTTTTTCCTTAATGTCTAGGTTTCGAAACGGTTATGGGCTGGGTATATATTGGGCCTGCGTAGGGAGGGTTTCAAAACAGTGTAAGATTACGGTTGATAGGGTTAAGTTTAGTTTTATTTAAAAAAAAACATTTTCACGCCCATATCCCGTAGAGGTAGGCAGAGGCACAACCAGGGCACCCATGACAAGCCGAAGACAGTATTACAATTGATATGGTTAAGCTTAATTACATTTGAAACTAATATATAAATAAAATATTTGTGTATATATTAAAAAACTAGCTGCTACCTGCGGCTTCGCCCGCGTTTTCACAGAAACCCGGTGTGCGATCGGGATTTAAAATAGCCTATATGTTAATCCAGGTCACAATCTATCTGTCTTCCAAATTTCAGACAAATCCGTTCAGCCATTCGAGCGTGAAAGAGTAACAAACATCCATACATCCATACTTACAAACTTTCGCATTTATAATATTAATAGGACGTGTAATTAAATGATTACTTTTTTTAAATATTAAAATAAACACAAATATACGTAATAATACGTTGGTATGCCGTATGCCATTTACCATTTGCAAATATTTTAACCTTTTAACCGCCATAGTCTTAAAAATAAGACATACAACTTCTAGTTCGCACTGCCGCTGTCTTAAAATTAAGATTAACTTCTGATGTTAGTTTTTGAAGTGTTTGTATTTTCAAAATTATCTAAATACAGAACTCTAAACAATTGTTTTATACTTTTTTAAAGATGGAACAATACAGTTAGACAGAAGTCGTTAAATTCATATCTTTTTTAGATAATTTTGTAAGCATTAATTGGTTTAGATTGTTTTTATATGAATTGCGTTGAAGGCACTTTCAGTAAACAATTTAAACGGTTAAAAAGTTAATTAAATACTATTACAATCAATTATTTGCATCTTGTTTCCTAGCTATCTACCTATTCCTGTCATTATAGCGTCAGTGTTTTCCACTTTCATGATCCACGCTGTTGATAGGCTTGCATACGAGATCTAAGATCCGCCCTTAACATGAAATAGTCACTCAATAATAACATCTAAATTGTCCGTAGGTAACGTCTGCATCTTACTATAAGGAAAAAAAAGTATCTTCACGCCCACTTCCCCGAAAGTGTAAGCAGAGGCACAACCAGGGCTCCCACGAGTAGCCGAAGACACTAAGTCCCATAATGTGATAGGTGGCAAGCCTATCGCCAACAGGGCACATTTCCAATCCCGAACAACATTTTTTCATTAGAAAAATGGAAAACCCAATCTCCTTTCTGTTGCCCGACCCGGGATTCCAACCCGGGACCTCATGTAGTCAAGTCCAACAACTGAACCGCTAGACCACAGAGGCTATAAAGAGATCTTAAAAAAACTCATTTCTTGTATCGTTATAACTTATCGAGTCTATGGTCTAGCGTCCGGCGTAGGACTGGATCCTTATTATGAGATTATACCTTCTCAAATCTACTATACTCGCTACCGTCTCTGAAAATTATTCGTATGACAACTTTGAAATGCGCCTGAATTGGTAACTAAGAGAAACACATTTTTAGACCAAAAGTGTCATAGATTTCGACTTAATGTAGGCATGAGGCATGGTAAGCACTCTGGACTTCTTCAGGTCTCGAGTTTGATCCTGAGGTCGGTCAACGAAAAAAAAAGAAAATATATTTTTTCGATTTTTTAATCTGTATATTAATACGTGAAGCAAAAACTTTGGACCCCTTTATACAAAAATGGCGGTGATGGAGGAGTATGAAACTTGGAAAATTTATAGTTTATGTGTAGGAGAAGTGCAGAACGTTAATATTTTTAATGATAATGTTTATAAAGTGCATTAATTCAAAACATAAAACATTACACGTACTACCATGCATTTGATACACATAAACAAATATATTGATGAAAACGATAAAAGATCACAGATGGCGCACAAACTATAATCATACAGTTTGGAAACGAAGTAGTTGGCATTGAGAAATGAAGATGGCGTTCTTATCAACAAGATATTAAAAATTATTATGGTCGAATTCCGACCAATGGGCGACCACTAGTAAAATTAATTTTGTCCGGGATTGGATATGAGCCCGGTTGGCGATCGGCTCGCCACCTATCACATTGTAGGCGTGTTTTTGGCTAGCTGTGAGTGCCCTAGTTGTACACTTCTGTCTACCGCTTTTGTAATTTGGACGTGAAGATACATAAACAACCTATCTAGTTAATGAATGAACTTGTGTCCGAATAACAAGCGACTAAATAACGCTTATTATGTTTATTCATGTTTGTTATTCATAGTTAACCCTAAGTTTATATACCACGTTTCCTTATACCAATAAAACAAATGATCCCTCTCACTTTTACTAAAATCCACAGTCTAAAAATAACATTTGGAATGGTTTTTTGGCGACCATAGTGTTAGAATTTTTATTTTCGTATGTCTATATTCTGTGGACTTTACGATTACGAGAGCTGTGAATTCCACGTTATCTTTTATTTCTTATCGATAATGTGATCGCTTCCAGAATACTTTATCGAATGTCGGTACCTGTGTTATTTTCGTAATACACTCCTTTGTTACAAACGTCAGTATAAAAGCTCAGAATACCCCGTATATTTGATTTTTAAACCCTAGACGCAAAAAGAGGAGTGTTATAAGTTTGACGTGTCTGTGTGTGTGTCTGTTTGTCTGTGGCATCATCCCTAACGGACAGTGATTACAATTTAGTTTCTTTTTGCATTAAATTTAAATTATGTGCGAGTGTTCTTAACCATGTTTGATAAAAATCGGTTGATCAGTTTAAAAGTTGTGAGGAGAAAAACCAAATTTTTTACTTTTTTAAGGAAAATAAAGTTCTTGTATCTGGGTTTTTTTTAAATTTTTTTATGGATTTATATCTGCAATTTAATTTAATCATCGTTGGGCAATCAAGCCACTCCGCTTGCAGTTTTTAGACATATCCCATATGTTATAAACTAACTCAGATTTAAACAAATCAAATAATTTTTAAATTTAACACAGAAACTATTGCATAAAGTACTTTGATAAAAAAAATATCTAACGCTATGAAACAGTAACGGAAATATTTTATTATCACTAGATTTTGCCTGCGGCTTCGTTCGCGTTGAATTCGAAGTAAATCGGTTCCCTTTTCTATAAAGCGGCAAGATCTTCTGCTATCTTTGGAATATACCAATTCATTAAAATTTTTACTCATTTATTTCTTTCATTTTACCTTTTGATTTTATTTTTACAATTCTTTCCTTTTGTGGAAAGTGCAGATACAAGAAGCTGGCTTCCATATGAGCACTGCTAATAGGTTCGAACCCCACACATGCTATACTGACTTTTCTTGAGGATCGGACCTAAAAACAATTCTTATATATATATTTCTTTTTCATAAGCAAAAAACGGTGAAAGGGGTACGCTAGGCAATGCCAGCCGTTTCGCTGCAAGAATTTTTTGGTTGCGTGTACATACATACATACATACATGCATATGTATCTTCACGCTAAGTATCTTATGGAGTAGGTAGACAATATCGAGTACCAAACCTCATGGTTCTGGCAAACCTGGTTTTGTATGATTTTAAATCTGGGTATCGCCTCTGTGGTCTAGCGGTCCGGGTGTTGGACTTGACTGCATGAGGTCCCGGGTTCGAATCCCGGGTCGACCAACAAAAAGAAAATTGGATTTTTCCAATTTTTTAATAAAAAAAAAATGTTGGTCGGGATTGGAAATGTGCCCGGTTGACGATAGGCTTGCTACCTATCACATTGTGGGACTTAGTGTCTTCGGCTAGTTGTGAGTGCCTTGTAGGTACAACACCTTTGCCTACCTCTTCGGTGATAAGGGCGTGAAGATACTTTTTTTTTATTTCTTTAAATCTGGGATAACTGCTAAAGTACACGCTTACATTTAAACAGGGTCGAAGCAATTCTGATCTACATTAAATGGCCATGGTAACTAAGATACTTATGGGGATAGCGATTAAGAGCACAGATTAAGAGAAATTATTTTTTGAAAGTTAGGTAAAGTTTTTCATAAAAATGGTTACCATGAGGCAACCTTAGGAGATAGATATATGCTATCGCGAACTTTTAAAGTGAAAACTTAAGCGGCGTTGCGCGCTTTTTTTTGGATTGGGTAAAAACTTCTAAACTCGCGTCAGGATACGTGACCTAAAATTTCGTAAGACAAAAATTCTTAAAACGGCGCAGGGCGCTTGGACGAATAAGACGGCGCAGGGCGCTTGCGCAAATATTCGTGTTGTCATGTTTGTGTCCGATAGTGCAATAAATGAACATTGTATTCTACCACATAAAAGATAGTTTTTTCATACTGATAATTAAAGAAATTCGTGCAAAATTATTCCCTAACCATTCCAAAATTTAAAAAATGCACAACATTAAAATTCAAGTTTTCATTTCTGCCGCTACTCCTGGAATGCAACCCGTCATTTTTTTGTAGGTTTTTTATATTATACATTTCGTAGTTAATTATTGCATTAGCCAGCGCATACGATGTAAGCTACCAAAACCATTTTTTGACGGTTTCGTCAAATACTATGGAATTATCTCTATACACCAATATTGTAAAATCACCAGAAAAAAAATTGACGGTATGCGTTTTCGTAACTGAACGTATTTGTCCAAAAATAAATTAAAAATAAAATATTAATTCACTATCCCATAATAGACGTAATTTATGCTCAACTTTTTATACTCTAGTAAAATACCTAAAAAAACGCAATGCGCGAGCGGCGGCCAACCCCGTTTTCGGCTTACTAAGTACCTAACTATTTTTACGCGTCTAGTTGTAGAGTGTCCATAAGTTACGTGAAAATTAACGTAAATTTTAGGTCCTTATAACTTTGACATTTTCAGCTTTCTTTAATAATTTATGACACGAATAAGTTATTTTACCTATTATGTTTGCCACATTTGATTTTTTCTGGTAAATAAAAAATATTGGTGTAAACTACAAAATTATAGTAAAGAATATGTTTTACATCTAAACGTATGTGAATAAATTATTTAAACAACAATGAAAACCGCATTAAAATCCGTTGCGTAGTTTTAAAGATCAAAGTATACACAGGCACAGACAGCGAAAAGCGACTTTGTTTTGTCAAGTAGCGGTTTTAGTAATAGCAGCGCCCTGGGCGTAATTTATACGGCGCCCCCTACATGATTTTTAAAACCATACTAAAAGATAAATAACATACTATATCGTACAGGATCTGACGCCCCTTTACATCTTGGCGCCCTGGGCGGTTGCCCAACCGAGCCATACCCAAACGCCGCGCCGTCCCGACTTTTATGTTAAGTAGTGATAAATACATTTTTTTTTCAATTAGATTCGAATAGAAGTCTCATCGATTAACATTGTTGAAACGAGTGTGTACGCAAACCACTAGACCATCTTGAAATAAAAACGTGCAATTTAAATTTGTTAGCATCTCAAGAGATTAAGCAAAAAACCTAATCCTTTCAATCAACAACACACTTTGTCAAAAGAAAATGGCGTTGTTTTTGGGAGTCCGCAAGCTAATCACTGTTTCCGCTCATACAATGCTAAGATTGTTTTTGTGGGGCTAAAAAGTTGATGCGTCGTTTGTTTGCAAAATATCAAAGGACTGTCTGAAAGTAATCAAACTTTGTCAGAAATTATAATTTTTGCGCCTCCGGAGTTTGGTGACCTTTGATTTCTTCAGCTTGTGTAAGGGCCGAAACACAAAACCGCGTAGCGGCGCCGCGCCGCGCCGCTAAAATTAGCAGTAGCGTCACTGCCGATTGTAGCGGCGCGTCACTTTTTATTTATTTTAAACAGAGAAATATCTTTTTAATAAGAAATAACCAATACGTTTCACACTATAGAATAGTTCATGGTAGAAACACGTCTATGACGTTGCAGCGCCGCAACGCGCTTATGTGTTATGGCCCATAGTAGACGCGAATAAAATGTGTCCTTTTTAAATAGAAAAAAATATGACGATAAAAACACTATTGAATTTAAATCCTTTGCTAAGCTTTCGTTAGTAAATATTTGAATATTATAAATAACCTTTAGAAACAATATCAAATACACTACTTGACCCGCGACTTCGTCAGCATAAAACAGATTTTCATACAATTTTTATCCCAGTCATAGTCATATAATTGTAATTATTGTTTTTGAAGTAATACTTCTTTTGGCGCGTTAGGAAAAAATGATGAGGGTAAATTTATAAGAAATAGAAGAAGTATAACTTCTAACGCGTGTACATAAGTACACACACACTTTTTTTTTTCAAAAACGTCTGTGTTTCATAACATAGTCTAGCATGTCATATTTCATCAATATCGGTCCAGTGATCCAGACAGACTTTCGCATTCATAATATTATATAGTATTAATTTTTGGTGCTCGTTATTTTTGAGTTCACACTTGATAGAGATCAAACAGATGGCTTCTCTGATTCTAAGAGTCGCTACCTTCGACAGTAGATACCAAATATGTTAATGGCTCGTCGCTATCTAATCGTTAGTATCTTGGCTTTTTATTTTAAACTATCTTCACGCCCTTACACCCGAAGACGTAGGCAGAGGCACAACCAGGGCACCCACGACTAGCAGAAGACACTAAGTCCCAGAATGTGATAGGTGGCAATCCTATCGCCAACCGGGCACATTTCCAATCCCGATCAACAATTTTTTTTTATTAGGAAATTAGAAAAATCAAATTTTCATTTTGTTGGCCGACCCGGGATTTGAACCCGGGACCTCATGCAGTCAAGTCCAACGCCCGGACCGCTAGAGCACAGAGGCGATTACGAGGCTTTTTATTTTAAATTAATTTTGCCCCGTGTTGGTCCGGGCTCCTTTGCAGATAAGACCATACATCTGCCTTCCTATGCCAGGCAGCTCCTAAATATGAGCATAGACTTACTGTCACTAACATCGTGACTGACTGATGGTAGAAAGTCGCAGCGACTCTACCGGATTGGTATCACCGCTTTTCCTTATCCTGCCGCCATAACGTCAGCGCTTACCGTTGACGTGCTACGGTTTGGAAGACAAGGTAGTCGGTAAACTTGCTTTTGCTCGAGGCCTAGCATCCCAGCTTAAGGGAGGCATCGCACCATTACCACCTTTATTATCTCTAGGCAACCTGAATTTCTTACCATCGGGATTTTTTTTGTCTTCCAGTATCATAGTAATAAATAAAAAGAATTAACTTATTGTAAATTGTATGAGTTTATGGAATTTTTAAAGGATTGCTTTAATTTTTTTTTAGTAGCAATATTTTTAAAAACAGTCGAGCAATATATACAGTAGAATATTACTTAATATTACCATACAACAGTTTAAAAAAACTTTTTATTTATGTACGAACGGAAATATTTATCTTTATTTTTGTGTTTGACATTGTTTGCCAAAAATGTGGTGGTTGTTATAAAGAGAAAACTTCACTTCATTTTCAACGTCGGCTTTTGGTGGAATTTCGTTGTACCCATAGTTTCTAAATACCACCCGTAATTTTCCATAATGCATAATATATAGAAAGCATAGATATTTTTGCATAAAAATACTTGTACCGTGAGTTTGTCAATAATATTTCAATACTGTTCATCGTTTACTTACGTACGTTTTTAGTTTTTTGTCAGAAGTGAAAAAGCTAGCGTCTTTCATGATGGTAAATTTTACCTGTCGCATATAGACACTGGTTACTGGTACTTTCTTATCTCATAGCTAGGATCTTAGGCTGCCTGTGTGGGTCTACTTTCAAAATAAAGCATGACAATGGCTAGTACCGAATTACTGAATTGGTAGCTAATGACATACCTAGGCAAAGTAGTACCATTACGATTGAGCTCTTACACAAAACTGGAAAATAATCTAGTATAGGAAGGTTTTCCTAGTCTTTTTGGTTTAGAGGCCCGGTTTTGGACTTGGCTTCATGAAACTCCGGGTTTGTCGGCAACATGAAGTCTAAATAAAGTATTTTTTTGAAGTGAAAACTTCTTAAGCGGCGTTGCACACTTCTTTTGGAATGGGTAAAAACTTCTAAACTCGCGTCAGGACCCGTGACCTAAAATTTCGTAAGACGATATTTCGTAAGACGGCGCAAGGCGCTTGCGCAAAGACGGGGCAGGGCGCTTGCGCGAATGTTCGTATTATCATGTTTGTGTACGATAGCACAATAAATTAATATTGTATTCTAACACATAAATGATAGTACTTGCATACTAATTATTAAAGCAATACGTACAAAATTAGGTATTCCCTAACGATTCCAAAATATCAAAAATGCACAATGTTCAAGTTTTTACTTCTGCCGGCACTCCCGGAGTGCAACCCGTCATTTTGTGTTAATTCTTACAGAAACAACGTTATATGCCACAGTATATTTTATATATTCATCTATTACTACATAACATTATATACTTATATCACATTGTGGGACTTGATGTATTTGGTTAGTTGTGGGTGCCTTGGTTGTACCTTGAAATCGATATATTATATATCTTCACGCCGCTAACAATATTTCAATTTCATTGACAAGATGAAACCTAAATTGGATAAATACCTGGTTGATGATAGTCTTGCCACATATCACATTGTGGGATTTAGTATCTTCGGCTGGTCGTGGGTGCTGGGTTCGATTCAGGGGTCGGGCATCTATATAACTAGAAAATGTGTATTGTCAATTTTCTAACAGAAATGCGTTGGCCGGGATTGGATATGTGCCCGGTTGTCGATAGGCTTGTCATCTTAGGACTTAGTGTCTTTATCTAGTCGTGGGTGTTCTGGTTGTGCCTCTTCCTTCCTTCGGAGATACGGACCTAAACATACTTACTTCATAAAAACATTACCAAATTGCCTTAGCTTGTGATTTGTTAAACATCGTACAGTCATTTACAAAAACCTGACAATGTATACGTGATCTTCATCACGTAACACGTGGTAATTGCGAGAGTGATTATTTAATCACGTTACTTGTCAACATATTGTTTAAAGTGACATAGGAATGACGAAGTAATATATTCTGCGTCCTATGTAATTTAGTCGCAAGTTCCAGCGAAAAGTATATGCTTCTGTGACGCGTAACGTTTTACACATACAAAACTAATTGTTAAAAAAAACGTAACTTTTACGCACAGTAAAGAATAGTAGTTCAGTTTTGTAAACAATTGTTAAACTAAACTAATGCCGACGACGAAAGTATCAATTCTGTTGAGTTTTTTTTACAGTTATTTAAGTAATTTATCAAAAACGGGTATAACTATACCCGTATTACGAACTGTTACTATAAAAAATATGTACATACTAGCTGCTACCTGCGGCTTCGCCCGCGTTTTCACAGAAACCCGGTGTGCGATCGGGATTAAAAATAGCCTATATGTTAATCCAGGTCACAATCTATCTGTCTGCCAAATTTCAGACAAATCCGTTCAGCCATTCGAGCGTGAAAGAGTAACAAACATCCATACATCCATACTTACAAACTTTCGCATTTATAATATTAATTTCGCATTTATAATATTAATAGGATCTTTGAGTTTGAATCTAATTGTGTTGATTCTTTTATAAGCAAACTGAATTTTAATGCTCTAACTTCGCTTCGCTTATGGTTTATTCTGTAAAACATTTGCAAATTCAGA
>NJDC01004261.1:45142-65287 GCA_002245475.1 Calephelis virginiensis
TTACGTCCTTTTCACTTTCACGCCTTAATAAGGCTTATAAAAATAAATAATGGTATTGTTTTGTGAGTGGGGGATATTTGATTTCGTTGGCTACACGTTTGCAAACAGTATTAATATTGAAAACAAAAATAAAATTTCGTTCATGACGAAGTCATCGCACTTTAGGGGTAGCTTCACATTGACTGGTGACATTGTGATTGATTTTACTCACTCCAATGTACGGATTTCTCTTTCTGAGAGCTTTGTGACGTCAATTCGAGTGGCTAGCGTAAACGCCTAACTATGAAGACCAACCGCGAGGCTGGGGTTCAATTCCCGAAGGGTAGGCATTTGTGTGATGAACATTTAAATGTCTGCATTTCCGGGTCTGGGTGTTTCTTAAATTTATTCTGGTATCTATTTAAGTATTTCTGTGTATTGGTATCAGTGGCTAACATACATAACACAAGCATATAATTTGCTAACTTTGGGGTTAGATTCTAAAAAAAACTAGAATAATTAAGTTAAATGATTTGATGATGTCCAGAAAATTAGTTTATAAACCATCAGTTGATTACTTTGAGTTTATTGCGATGTGAAATTAAGGTTATCATTGTTGTTTCAATACTTAGACTAACGACTTGTAAACACGTGCACGTGCGCCGAGCCCTATAAATACGGCCTCACTGTAGGCGATCAGAACGCAGCACCAAGTCGAGGTACGGTCTTCCGGGAGACAGCCCTTGGTGCTGGCGTTGTAGGTAACAGCCCAATCCATCTAAATAATGATGTCTCGGGCTGAGCACTCTGCTCGGTCCACAAAGTTCGGTGAAGTTGTAAAAAATTGTAAGATTAGCAACAAATTAGTCATTCAAAAAAAAAAGCGATAAGGCATTCACGATTCACGCGCCGATCGCCGCACAGTACGGACCTCTTTGGGACGTCGTTACGCTGGCCGTTAAATAAAAGGAGTTTGAAAGCGCTTGTTAAGTTTGTTTGAGAAAAGCAAATATGAATCGTCATCATGGAAACCACAGTTGAGGCGTCAGCAATGCTAACGTCACGCTTTTTAAAAAAGCACTAAGGAAGTTCCTCTTCCATCATACACATATTTTTATTAATTTTAATTAAATGAAATGTTTCATTATCAATTAATTTCTATAAACTACTAGCAGGCCTAGAGAACTTCGTAATATTTTGACATTAACAGTTACTAACAGTTTGTATAGAGAAAAATTAAGTACCGTTTTTCCTGTTCTCTCTGCAACATGAGATTGTTTCGTATGTCGTCGTTTGTACGGTACGGTCGGATTCCTGAGGATGCCTCGGTGTAGAGGCGAAACTTACATTGAGTGCGATTTGGTGTTTGCTTTGTGGCGAGTGCTTCGACAAAGTTGGCGAAGGACGTGACAAGTGGTTTTATTTCCCGTGTTTGGACTCTATTTGTTATCTGGTAACGGAAATGGGAGGTGTGAACGTCAGTTAGGCTTGTCACATTCTGTGTCGCTTGGAGGATTATTTGCAATAAATTAATTAGCGAAATAAAGGCTTATCTACACCTTTAAACTAATCAAATTTTGACCGGCATCTTACTTTAAACTTTATTTTTTTCGGAATTTTACTCAATATTGTAGGTCACGGCCACTAAACAGTCCCAAACTGAAAAGGTCTCACGTGATCACGATTACAGGAATTTAAGAATAAAGAAACCTAGAAACAAGGCTTAGCTCTGATGGTTGAAATATCGGTTAATCACTTTTATTCCCAAGTCCATTTTTTTCTAAATGTCACAAATTCAATGATGGTAGCAGGAAGCAACCAAACATGTGCCTCTTAAATTAGTTTGTACGTGACATTTCTAGACATAGGTTAAAGAACGAGCAAACGGTGAGAAATAATCGTGGCTTATAGACACCCTTACAGGTTTTTTTTTATGATATTGAAAGGCAAACAAGGAGACGGATTTCTGCGTCACCATCTTGTGGTCGAAATGTTAAGCATATTATGCAAGTCTGATGGTGACAAGTCGGAACATATCAGTCATTATGGCAGCAAGATTAAATGAAGCGGTGGAACCCTGTCCAGGCAAGTTGCTGCACAGCACTCTACCACCTGTGATCTTGTAAGCGATTTCCTATATTTGACCAGTGCCCTTTTAAAAACTGCCTGGTAGAGGGGCAGATGGATCACTCAATTGAACGGATCAGGACCAACATTGAGACCAATCTTTTTTTCACATCAAACCATCACTTCTTTGATCAAATTGAAAAAAAGTTGCCTCTGAGATCTAGCAGTCCGGCTGTTGGACTTCATGAAGACCTGGGTTCGATTCCCGGATCGAGCAACGAAAAGAAGATTCGGTTTTTCCAATTTTCTAATTAAAAGACGTAAGGCACTTAGAGACTGCCACGGTAAAGTTATTGCATAAGCAGGCATGAGCCACAAGATTGCGGGGCGAAGAGGGGGATTACCTAGAGACGAGTTGCTGAACTCAAGAGACAAGCGTGATAAAAAGTCATTAAAATTTCTATTCATCGTTAGATAGCAAAACTAAAAAGTATCACCGCTGCGCCGGTCGGAGTGGGGAGTGTTAGGTTATTTTCGTTACGGAATTTCTGTATTCGGTCTCGACGCTCAAGGCCCGCGATAGTAGCTTTGCAATAACTTAAAAAAAAATTGCTCGCGATTGGATATGTACCCAGTTGGCCATAGGTTTTCTAGTTATCACATTGTGGGATTTAGTGTCTTCGGCTAATTGTAGGTGCCCTGGTTGTGCCTCTGCTTATCACTTCAGGGATATGGGCGTGAAGATACATTGTTATTTTCACGGGGTGTTTGCACATATGATGTGCAAATACCCTGTGAAAATAACAATGTATGATGTCTCCTTGCATCTAATTTTAGGCTTTCAGTTGGCGGTCGTTAACGTGGAGTGGCAGTTCGCTGATTTGATGCGGGAATATTGTTTGCTGGCAAATCCCGATTCACTACACTTACAATTCTTATTTTATACTTACACGATTTTAATTATAGGAAAATAAACAAGCAGTAGGTCTCCTACATGTAATAAATACACGTTGCTATTTAACACTGTGACGAATAAACAGCTGTCAGCAAACGAGTTCGTTTCCTATTCGCCGCCTTTATACAGTTGCGTTATCAAAGTAACTTTACATGTAGAATTTAAGCCACATTTTTAAAAAATTGGTCAAAATTCAATATAAAATATTGATAACAACGCCATCTTCATTTTGTCAAGACCAACTACTGTGTTCCCAAACATTATAAATATAGTTTGTGTGCCATCTGTGATCTTGTATCGCTATCAATATTTATGTCAAATGTATGGCAGTATGAAGCATAATGTTTTTTTTTTATTGGAAGGCAAACAAACAGACGGATTTCCTGATGGTAAGAAATTCACGTCGCCTAAAAACACTAAAGTTGTGCCTTGTCAACGTGAGGCCGGGACGACAGGCCTTGAGCAAAAGTAAGTTTACCGGCTACCTTACCCTCCAAACCGAAACACGTCATGACGTTATGGTGGCAGGAATAGGTAAGGTGGTGGTACGAGTCCGGGTGAGTCGCTGCGATACTCTACCACCTAGTCAGATGTCACGGTGTTGGTGACAGTAACCTTATGCTCGCCTTTTACAAGCTTTCTGGCAGGAAGGAAGATGGATGGATGGATGGATGCTATTCTGCAAAGCAGCCCAGACCAACACGGGGAAAATATATATGTATGTTTATTTAAACCAAAAAATTGGAGTAATACATGCTCTGACATCACTGCTAATCATGGCTAGTTTAAGCATTCAAAATCTTTATTTGCCATTTTCTTCATCGCATGAGGTCAGAACCGATTTTCATATTTTGCTTTTTCTTTGTGTTAGTTATGGTCAGAAGAAGGATCGTTTAAGAGTAGAACCGGAAAAATTTCAGGGCAAGTAAGAAAACACTACTTAATTTTCTAAACAAACTGTTAGTAGTTGTTAATGTCAAGCGATACGGAGTTCGACGGATCGGCTAGTGTATTATATTTCAAGTTACCAAATGCAACACTTTGGTTTAATACTTAAAGCGTTAAAGAATAGAAAAGTCTTGGACGCTTACTTCAATCACCTCTTTGGTTTTGTAGTACAGTGTTGGATTTGATTATGTGTGGTCTTAGGTTCAATTCTCTGGAAGAACAACTCAAAATATGTTTTTTTGAATTTTGTAACAATAACATTTGGCGATAGGTTTGTCATCATATTGAGTGACAGTGAACCATTACCAAGTCTTGGGTAGGGATGAAACCATACCACTGGTTGGTTTGGGTTAGCTGGAAGAAATTTATTTAGTTAGAGAGAAGCTCGCCTTTTGTGCATTTTTAACTTCTCGTGTATTTTAGTTTTTGTGTGCAATAAAGTGTTAAATAAATAAATAAAATTAATAATAACATAAAATAATATTTTTAAGATACTCCCGACCATGAGTGTCGCGGGTAAACGCTAGTATAACAAGTCACCTTCAAAATAATTTATAAAAAAAATCCCTTTTGGTGGTGCTGCTCAAGAAAATCAACA
This sequence comes from Calephelis virginiensis, assembly GCA_002245475.1. NCBI lineage: Eukaryota > Metazoa > Arthropoda > Insecta > Lepidoptera > Riodinidae > Calephelis > Calephelis virginiensis. Next base: position 49,690 of record NJDC01004261.1, read on the forward strand.
TTTATAAATGTCTTCCGGTTAACATTTTTTCGGGCATAGCTTAACAAGCTTGTCAACTGCCAAGGCTGCTAACTACACAAAACTAAGCTTAGGATGCGTTCAGATACTTTAATTTAGGATAAACTTTTTTTAATGTTAAAAGATAAACGTCCATTATGTTGATTTCCATAAACCATAAAATTTACTGATACTTGTACTTGTGTACTTTCAATCGATACCTACTCGATCCTTCATTACAAAGTATTGATACCCAAATGAACTTGGTATCGGATAAAAGTATCGTGTACTTACTTAGATTTACTCGTATCGTTTCATCCCTAGCTGTGGGTACTCTGGTTATACCTCTGTCTACTGCTTTGGGGATACGGCCGAGAAGATACTTCAAATGTCCATCAATAACTTTTAAAAAAACAGTAAGCGCCTTTGTGTTCTAGCGATCCAGGTGTTTGACTTGACTTCATGAGGTCCTGGGTTCGATTCCCGGGTCGGGCAACCGAAAAGGTATACGGTTTTTCTAATTTTCTAATAAAAAAATGTTGCTCGGGATTGCATATGTACCCGGTGGGTGATAGGCTTGTTACCTGTCACATTGTGGGACTAAGTGTCCTTGTCGTGGTTGCCCTGGTTGTTCCTCTGCCTAACTCCAAGGGATATGGGCGTGAAGATACTTTAAAAAAAGTTTGTTGACGCTTCCAATATTTCATCCAATTTCTTAGAAAGATTTATATCTGCAATAAAATCATATTTATTGTAATGGTAATGGACAACGTTGACATTTCATATTCAAATCATAAAAAACCAAAAGAAGCTGGTTCGAGTCAGCTCGACAGTTTTATTAGTGTGGCGTCTCCCAACTTGGCAACATGAGACGGGAGAAAAGCTATCAAACTTGTTATCAATACGGAAATAATAAGCTGGGTAATAAAAATAAACTAGTGAAAGAAAATAGCAAAGCCACTCTTTATTAGTTGTATAAACAAGCAGAGTTTTACCCGAAAACGTATGTAAAGATGAATATCGTATTTTCTTTATTATACTTCATATTGGAACGTTAAAGAGATTTTGATCTACGATTTTATGGCTATTTGCTTTTATTTATCGACAGTATTTATACTGCCGTTCTTAATATTGAGACATTAAGGTTCTTTTATGAAAAAAATATTTATTTATTTCAATAATATTTAAGTTCTTAATATTAAGACGTAAAGGCTTTTTTATGAAAAAAATATTTATTTAAATAATATTTATGTTTTAATATTAAGACGTAAAGGTTCTTTTATGAAAAAAATATTTATTTTAATACCTTTACAAATAATATTCGAATTGAGTACAAAGCCTGTGTGAAATATGCAAGTCTGCAAATAAACAAATAATTTACAAAGCGCTTTGAAAATAGAGTTACATTTCAACTGGAATTGAAAACAATAAAATCATTTCCTTTTTGGAGTATTAGTTTTCCATCGTGTTAATAAACACTTATGTTTTTGCACTAATTAAATTTGAATTTGGAATTAAACCTACTCTCACTGAATTTATTAAAATAGTATTGAATTAGAAGAGTAGAATTCCTCGCATAAAATAAAGAAAATCAAATAAAAATGGTTCTTTGTTCTTCTGTAATCCTCAAATCTACGTACAAATGACAAATTCGTTTATAACATCCTTACACGTATTAATAAAAGACTATTTTTGTTGGGTTACGCATAGAAATAAGGCTTTTATTTCATTCTAAGATGTTTGAAGGTGGAGTAAATAAGACAAGTGAAATTACGAACTAGTCTAAGACATTTGACACCACCGAGGAAAAGATGGTCATAGTTTTGTCATAATTATTGAATTCCGAGTAAAGATCCAGTGAAATTAGTAAATTTTGGTTAGATTTTGTTTAATTTGTCGAGTTAAAGTGCACAAATGAAATAATCATGAAGAAATTAGTGTATCGTGTATTTCCTTGTTCCCGCCAAATTTCATTACACGAGCTTAAGAAATAAGGCCAGCGCTATAACTCAAGAGCCTGACATGACTTTCATTGGCGACTTATTATTGATTTTGATTAAATTATTCCCGATTTTGTTAAATCAAACAAGCAAATTACAAATCGAATAATGCCAATACTAGATACAAAATCTTAATATATATAAATCTCGTGTCACGATGTTTGTCCTAAATGGACTCTTAAACCACTTAACCCTTTATAATAAAACTCGCACACCATGTGCAGTTCGATCCAACTTGAGAGATAGGATAGCTTACATCTCAATTTATCGCGGGCGAAGCCGCGGGTACCAGCTAGTACTTAATAAAAATCTTGAGTATTAAAGGAACTAACGAAGTAAAAGACATCTAGAATGATTTTCAACTTGACTAATGCTAACTAACGCTAATGCCAAGTACTGAAAAGGAAGCGTATTTAAGAAACTAAGGAAATAAAAGCCGTCTAGAAATGATTAAAAAAAAAAGGTTTCCGAACCCCAATTACAGAGATTTCAATGTGCAAAAAACATTTATTAAAAACTTAAACAACAATAGCATTGACCTGTGTAAGTAATAAAACAATCAAGACAAATTAAGTGGTAAGTTTTAACACGAAGAAAGTGTTATGGCTTTTATGGAAAACAAGAAATTAGCAGAGAATGTCGGCGACTCAAAAGTTCGCATTTCTCGAACAATATAATTAACAATGACAACTGAGAGGCAGCGTTACCGAGTCGTTGACTTAATAATTTGTTGAGCAACTTAACGTGAGCAATTATTGATTACTGACTAATGAATGTCTAGCAAGGTTACTATCGAGTTTTTTAAACGAGTCGTTAATTGAAGAGATTTACGAAACTACTTACGTCCATTCAGCATTAGAGGAAACGAAACAAATTCATCCGAGAGTGTTTTTACTTCACATTCTCACAATTCGAACTATCGATGATCCAAATCATGTGGTAAAAATTTGAATTCTGTAACATACATACATACATACATACATACATATCTTCACGCCAAGTCCCTTACGGGACTGAGTGCAGAGAATAGTGTGAATGGAGCGTTGGGAAAGCTATTCCAAAGCGAGGTTTTGAGTCAAAAAGCTAAACTCACTTTGCATAATTCTGTGCTTATTCCAACGTTACTTACGTTAACGTTACGAAGTGAGAGTTGGGTATGTCAGAAAGAGCATAAAAGTAGGATAAATGCGGTCGAAATGAGAGCACTACGGAAAATCTGTGGTGTAACGCTCACTGACCGCATTCGTAACAGTGAGATCCGAGAAAGAGTGGGATTAAAAGAAAGTGCTGGTGTTAAAATGCGAAAGGGCATGCTCCACTGGTTCGGTCATGTGGAAAGAATGACAGATGAAGGATTGACAAAGCAGGTATACAATGCGAATGTGGATGGATGTAGGTACCCGGGGAGACCAAGGCTGACATTTCACGATCAGATCAATCGGATATTATCCGAGGGTGGTGTCAAGAGTCTCCGAAACCGGCGTGTTTGTATGAAAAGGGTTATGAATGTGAAGGAAGCAAGACAGGTTTGTCAGGATCGTGAGGTCTGGCACTCGATACTCTCTGCCTACCCCGTAAGGGACTTGGCGTGAATTCTGTAACGAATCCAACAATGTTTTTGTCCCATCACTACTCTGTTCTATGGAATGAGTTTATCATTGCAAATGAAATTCATAACATCAACAAGGGTTTTAACCTGCACCCTTTCATCTTTCGCTCACGAAAGCTCTAACCATTTAAGCTGTCAAGAATTTACATATAGTAGTGAGTTTGTTAATTTCATTCCTAGCTATTATTTTCATATTGAGGTGTTCCAGTTCGAAAGATAAGGTAGCCGGTACATTTAATTTTGCTCGAGGCCTAACATCCCGGCCTCAGGTTGGCAACGCACCATTTACAGCGTGAAAACTTACCATCAAGAAATCCGTTTGCTTTTTTCGTTCCAATATCATACAAATATTATTATGTCCCCCACACACACACAGTACTATGTAATAGTATTGCATAATTTAGTAACCAGTATCTCTCACAATCATATGCTACATTTTCGTTCAAGCAGATGGATTTATTGATGCTAATAAATACAAGTAGCCTATAAACTCCAGTTAAGTTGATACGTTTAATCGTTTGTTTAAGTCAGATTAACGTCTAAAAACATGCAAGTGGCAAGCGCTGAAGATAAGGAGGCAAGGTAGTAGACTAGGTGGTAGAGTTTCGCTGCGATTCGCCCGGATTGGTACCACCGCCTTACCTATTCCTGCCACCATAACGTCCAATGCTTGCCGTTGACGTGTTCCGGTTCGGAGGATAAGGTAGCCGATAAACTTACTTTTGCTCGAGGCCTAACATCCGGACCTCAGGTTGGCATCGCACCATAACCACCTTTGGTGTCTCTAGGCGGCGTGAATTTCTTACCATCAGGAAATCCGTCTGCTTGTTTGCCTTCCATTATTATAAAAAAATAGTAGCAAACTCGGTCGTAATTAATCAAAGATCTTGTAGGACAAGCAGATCTAGTAGCTCAGGTTTTAGTCTAAGGCAGGGGCTGTAAAATATTGTGATTATAACAATATTTTTATTCCATTTGAAAGCGATTTAAAAACAACTACGTCTGGTCACTACCTTTCTAATGGTGAACATTAAAGCAAATGCTAATATATTTTATGTAATTTGTGAAAAATGAAACAAATCGATGCACGAACAATATTTTCAAGAAACATTGTATTGCATTAGAAATCCATAAATTGGAAACATAGATCGATTCGAAATTTAAATCTTGCAAAATGTAAACGTATAAAAGTCAGTGTGATTTTATTAAGTTACTTTCCAACATTTCGATATATTTTTGTTAAAAGGAAGTATTCGATAGAGAATCGATAATGTACATGCTAGAAGTGTTGAACTGGCTTTAAGCACAAAATAGTTGTACTGGAAGATTAACTGAGATAAGCTAATCGTCCTCCAAATGACATTTTTTTTTAATTTTATTTTAAAGTTCAATCAGTTCATAATCATCAAAATTAGTTGACTATTGGCTCAATAATTGCTTAATATACATACAAAAAAGATTAAAAAAAACCGTCGAATTGAGAACCTTCTCCTTTTTTCTGATATGGGTTAAAAATTAGCAAATTGGTCCGCATTCAGTCATGCGCGCTACGATGACCAAGGGAAATTAAAATTCATTCATAATACAAATTTTATGAATGACTTCATGAAACAAAGCACCTTATATTAGACTTTTAAAATTGGAGTTATATAAATCTGAAGTTGTAAGTTAATTTATTTGTTTAGGCTAATTTATACTATTTTGATTATTCAGAAAATTACAAATTTTGTATTAGAATTTACGCTACCAAGGTGTCCCTAAGTATACTGAATGGTAATTAGTACAGGTTTAATTTACTTGCAAAACTTGCATAATATTAGATATAGACTTAGACTTTTAAAATTGGAGTTATATAAATCTGAAGTTGTAAGTTAATTTATTTTTTTAGGCTAATTTATATTATTTCGATTATTCAGAAAATCACAAATTTTATATTAGAATTCACGCTACAAAGGTGTCCTTAAGTATACTGAATGGTAAATAATACAGGTTTAATTTACTTGCAAAACTTGCATAATATTAGATATAGACATCTCCCGAGGTTAGTTTGATCCTAATCCTCAACTAAAGGTGAGTAAAGGTGAACACAGATGAAACTAAGATATTTAAACTGAACTGTATTCTCAAGAGATATATTGAAAGTATCTTCACGCCCATATCCCCGAAGAGGTAGGCAGAGGCACAACCAGGGCACCCACGACTAGCCGAAGATACTAAGTCCCATAATGTGATAGGTGGCAAGCCTATCGCCAACCGGGCACATATCCTATCCCGAGCAACATTTTTTTTTATTAGAAAAGTGGAAAAATCCAATTTCCTTTTTGTTGCCCGACCCGGGATTCGAACCCGGGACCTCATGCAGTCAAGTCCAACAACTGAACCGCTAGACCACAGAGGCGATACACACAGATATATTGAAATGTATTAATAATATTTTTTATAAGATTGCCTCCCCGTGATGGTTCGGGCTCCTTTGCAGAATACACCATCTGCCTTCCTTCCAGACAGGACATCCGTCTAAGATAGAGTTTCGCAGCTACTAGCCCGGATTGGTACCACTGCCTTGCCTACTCCTACCATAAGTATACCAAAACGTCAGTGCTTGCCGTTGATGTGTTTCGTTTCCGTTCTCAGGTTGGCAGATTTTATTTAAGAAAACTTAATTATCCAACATGGTTTTTACATCGAAACTGATTCTGTAAAAGCAAAGCTACATAGAACAAATTGAAACGCTCTCAAAGATCCTGACGCATGTTTCTTCTTAATTAACCAATCAGAGAAACACAGCAATTTCACGGTAAATTTAACTAATTTTGTCGCCTGTATATCTTTGATTAAGTCACAGGTACATACTCATTTAGATTAGACATTTTTATGTGATTCTAGCAGCCTGTCCCAGCTTCGTACGGGCACAAACTTCTATTATATTTTACAAATATACCTTTACTTAAAATATTTTTTTAAAAACACATCCAAATCCGTTTTTTTATGGTATTGGAAGGCAATCAAGCGGACAAATTTCCTGATGGTAAAAAATTCAGGCTACTTAGAGACACCAAAGGTGGTAATTTTGCGTTGCCAATCTGATACTGGGATGGTGGGCCTCGAAACGGAATGCGTCACTGACGTTATGGCGGCAGGAATAGGTAAGGCGGTGTTGCTAACTCGGGCGAGTCGCTGCGAAACTCTACCACTTTGTGAGATTAGTCGGTGTTAGTGACGGTAAGCCTATGCTCGCCTTTTACGACCTGCCTGGCAAGAAGGCAGCTGGTCTATTCTACAAAACCATTGCATAGTTTTAAAGATCAAACTATACATAAAGATAGATACGACTTTAATTTATACTATGTAATGAAGACAGCGATCTGGGGGCTGATTATGTATCTCAGTTGCTAACTCAAAATGGTTAAGTGTACATCAAATAGCTGTCAAATGACGTGTTTTATGTTTGCTATCTCCAGTGACCAACAGAAATACAGTAGAGATAGCAAACACAAATGACGTCATTTGATGTACACTTTTGCAGTTTGAGTTGGCAACTGAGATACGTAATCCTCCTGGTCTACTGGTTAGATTGTTCCCCTGTCCAGAGGACTTTTTCATGTTTTAATGTCATTATGGCGGTAGGAATAGGTTAGGCGGTTAACCAATACCCCTGGCAAAGCACTCTACCACCAGTGGTCTGGAATGAATGAATGAATATTCTTTATTATGCACCAAATTTAAAACAGAAAATAATACACACTCTTACTACTAATATTTAACTTCCGAACGATCTCTCCTGAAGGTGGATTGACCACTATCCACATACTATCAAAAAGTGCTTACTCGAATTTCCACTACATTATATCTTATTGAATTACCAGCTATTTGCCCGCAACTTCGGTAGCGTAAAATAATAATTTTCATTCAAACTTTCGTACCCTATGACAGTCTTTTGGTGGTTGACTTTTTGTTCAAATTTTCTATATTTGGACTCGAATATTTACTTTATAATTTCATCAAATTTGGTAAAATAATAAAAAGGAGAACAAAAAAAGTTTTGCTTTTAAACAACGAAACAATACACCGGCACACATGAACTGACAGACCGACAGATTTTCATATTTATAATATTTATTTATACGAGTGTTATATTATATTAAACTAGCTGTTGCCCGCGACGTTGCACGCGTGGGTTATGGTCCCACAGGAACATATTTTCCTGATATAAATCATCCTATTTATAATGTCATGAAAATCTGCTGAGCAGTTTTTGCGTGACGGAGTACCAAACAAACAAACACACAAACTTTCGCATTTAAAATATTAGTAGGATTAAAAGAATTGAGTTTACAAACCTACGGGGCGTATAATATATCACTGTAATATGACATTTTAAAGCTATTCCAGCAAATATTCGCTTATCTGTGAACATTTTGTAATAAAACCCTGAAATCACGGCAGGGTCATTCCAGGATCTTGGATATCGCGATAATGGCGCGCACTGACGCGTGTTCATGTCTTTATGACGTGACGCGCAGCCCGCGGTGATTGATGGAGGAAATTCTATTAAAATGCTCGTAAATTATATGATGACGTACATGCAGGGACACCTACGTTCAGGATATTATCAGCTACATGCTTGTTATATGTGCAATGTGAGATAGTATACAAGTATATTCACGCCTGTATCCCTGAAGTTGTACGCAGAAGTACAACCTAAGCACCCAGGACTAGCCGAACTACTAGTCGAGATCAAGTCGACATTTTTGGAAGTGAAAACTTCTTTAGCGGCGTTGCGCACTTTTTTGGAATGGGTATAAACTTCTAAACTCGCGTCAGGCCACGTAACTTGATTTGTAAGACGTAAGGGCGCTGGCGCGAAAGTTCGAGTTGTCATGTTTGTGTACGATATATAGCGCAATAAATAATTTTTGTATTCAACCACATAAATGATAGCACTTTCATACTGATAATTAATGCAATACGTGCAAAGCTATTCCCAAACCATTTCAAAATAACAAAAATGCACAACGTTAATATTCAAGTTTTCACTGCTGTCGGCACTCTCGTAGTGCAACCCGTTTTTTTTAATGTGACGTCTTTTAGTGTGGCCGTAATTCTCACAATATGATAGATGGCAAGCCTATCGCCAACCGGACATATCATACCCGGATTGGATATAACATGTCCGGTTGGCGTGCAACGTTGTTTTGTTAGAAAATTAAAAAAGTCATCTCCTTTTGTTTGCTCGACCCATTGATCGAACCTGTGACTTCACAAAGTCAAGTCCAACATTAGACGACAAATCACAGAGGCGATAGCATATTTTTATAAGGGAGCAAATTAACAAACAGCTTTCCTGATTGTTAGAGACAACAATCTCTTATATACACCATAAATGCTATAGGTGCATCACTTTCCCTTAGCTGGGTTATCATAAGGCCAATTATTTAAGTCTCCTAGCTAACTTACTCTTCTGTCCGGAGGACGACAGTGTCATATAGGTACTTTCATTATGGCGATAGGAATAGGTTAGGCGGTTGATCACTACCCCCGGTAAGGCGCTCTACCATCAGTGGTCTTGAATGAATGAATGAATGAAGGAATACACTTTATTATAAACTAAATTTAAAAAAAAATACACCCTCTCTCTTAGGTATAATATTTAACTTAAGTGTACTAAGCGGTGCTGTCGCTTCAGAGCGTTCTCTGCCAGTCTTGGTAAGGATACATTTAACCTTTAGTCGCCTCTTACGAGACTCTAAATTGAGAGACATATTGCCTATTATAATAAATGAATGAATAATAATAAATAAATATCCCTGGACAAGTCACACAAATTGTCACAATCTAACCCCAAAGTAAGCAAATTATATGCTTGTGTTATGGGTGTTAGTCAACGATACTAATTCATAGAAAAACTTAAATAGATACCACAATAAATTTAATAAACACCCAGACCCGGAAATGCATACATCCAAATGTTCATCACACAAATGTCTGCCCCCGTCGGGAATCGAACCCGAGCCTCGCGCTTGGTCGCCATAGTTAAGCGTGTACGCTAGCCACTCGACCAACGAGGCGGTCAAATTATAAAATTATATGTTTGTTTGTTACTCCTTCACGCAAAAACTGGTAAACCGATTTACATGGTTTACATGAAATTTGTTACACACGTTAAGGGTAACTAGGATTACCACAAAGGATAATTTTTATCCCAACAAATGTTCCCGTGAGACCATTAACCAAGCGGGCAACAGCTAGTTTCACATGGGTAGAGTATGCACACATGGGAAAAAAACAGAATAGTTAAAGGAGACAGGGATCTAGTAAATTTTGAAGAAAATCTATCGACCATCCACGAGGCTCAGAATTGATTCCTGAAGGTGGTATGATTGCGTAATGAACTTCGACGTCTGTATATCTGGGTCTTAGTTTTTATTGTATTGGTTCCAGTATACAGGGTTACCGGTAACTAACTTATAACATTTCTTGTATCTCTGTGTATTTTTTGTGTCTTTCATTGTAGCCTATGTGTTTTTCTGTATTATGTATTATTAATATACAGGGTTACTGATTACTAACGCATAACTTTTTTAGGGTGGCTTTAGTACATCCAAATTCCAAACTAAACCAAATTATTTTTTCGCGATTTTCGAAAAGTTAAAGAACAAAAGTTGTTGTTTTTGATATAATAAAACCACCCTAAAAAGGTAGTGCGTTAGTAATTAGTAACCCTGTATAAGAATAATAAATAATGAAGAATAACTCATAGGCTACAATTTATCCCACAATTTAATAATATGTTTTTATAATGCAAAAGTTTGTATGTGTGTTTGTTTGTTTATTTCTCCTTCAGACAAAAACTACTGAACCGATTTTCATGAAATTTAGCACACACACACATGGATTTACACATAGGATAGTTTTTATGCCGAAAAAATGTCCCAGTGTGACCATTGACCACGCGGGCACCGCCGCGGTCAACAGCTAGTAAAAAAATATAAATTTTGTGGAAGCTAGTTTACTATAGGTATAGATAACCATTATCTACAAGAGCGAGATAGAAAACGGACGGAAAGCGGTAAAGCAGATCGTCGACCTTTTGCAATAAATTAATAAACAAACAATTAATATCCAAAAGGTCAATCCGAATAAGTGTGTAAGTTTAGCGTGGGCTGTTTGAACGTAGGTATAATAATGAAATAAAATATATTTACAGAAAAATCGTATTCCATTTCAACGCTTTAATGGATAACATTTTTCATTAAACATCTCTTTATTTTTGTTAATATTAAAAACATGAGTGTTTTTACAAAAATCTACGTACATTCATAAATTATATAATATGCAAATTCAGATCGTTGACTTCACTTGTAAATACTCGTACTTTGCATAGCTTATGTAAAATAGATGCCAGGTAGGTACATTCCAATGTTAATTAAATTTTAAATGATCTACGAAAAACCCTTTGGTAAAATGGAAAAAAATATCTTGTCCACGTCAGCTGTTAAATAAAAACTCCGCATCGAAATCAGTCCATTCTTTTAGGAGCTTTGCTGGTACAGATACAAAGACACACATACACATACAGGGAGTGAACAGCTCTTTGTCAATACGGGGTTAAAATGTGGCGAATCCTACCTCTTCTGGTCCGCATTTCTTTGAAAAATGGATCAATTGTCTACATGCCAGGAAGCTCGTGAAAGTTATCGATTTGATAAGACTAACACTGTGACCGTTATTTATATGGTTGAGTTTAACAATAACTTTGTGATGGTTCACATACTCGACTGCACCTGCACTAGAACGGTACCAATACTGTACTACACAGTAGAAGGTACAACGAAATGGAAAAATATATTTTAAAAACATTATTTCACTTGGGCATTGATTCATGAAATGAAAAGTATTTCGGGACAAATCCACGGACAGATTCATCCCCAAAGCAAGGTAATTAATTATATGTATACTAGCTGCATGTTCTGGGTTCGCTCGGATGGTAATTTTTTTATCATTAATTGAGAAGTAAGCTATCCTATCTTTCAAGTTGGATCAAACTGCACACGGTGTGCAAATTTGATTGAAATCGGTTTAGCAGTTTAGGAGTCCATCGCGGACAAACATAGTGATACGTAATTTATATATATAATGTATTTGAAGGAAGCTAGGCAAGTTTGTAAAGATCGTGACACTTGGCACTCAATACTTTCTACCTATATGTGTGTATATACAAAAGCTTGTTCTATGGCTACTAGTTAATGCCGCTAATTCATACATTTTCCCCATGTTGGTCCTCAAGACCACAGGATGTAGAATGCTGTGTAGCAATTTACCATGGTAGGGATCCGCTGCCTTACTTATTGATGCCAAAATAATGGTACAGTCACGTTCAGATCTGGAGGTTAAAGAAAGTAGCCAGTAGACTTGCACAAAAGGTCTTATATCCCGTCAACAGGACGACGAACCTATAATTAAATATCCCTTGACAAATTACACAACTGATTTAAAACGAAAGAAAGCAAAATATACTCAATCATAGAAATACTTAAATAAATACCAGTAGAAATTCAATAAATACCCAGACCCGGAAATACAGAGATACAGAAAAAAAGACCAGAAATACTTAAATAAATAACAGTATAAATTCAATAAATACCCAGACCCAGAAATACAGAGATACAGAAAAAAAAAACAGAAATACTTAAATAAATAACAGTATAAATTCAATAAATACCCAGACCCGGAAATCAGACAGACAGGAATCGAACCCGAGCCTCGCGGTTGGTCGGCGTATTTAGACATGTACGCTAACCACTCGCCCAACGATGAACAAGGCGGCCACTAACAAACTATAAAATCTGTAATGTCTAAATAACACCGTATGTTTGTTTGCTGTTTATTGTATTTGTACCGGCAGAAGTGAAAACTTGAATTATATCGTTGTGCATTTTTGATATTTTGGAGTGGTTAGGTAATAATTTTGCACGAATTGCTTTAATTATCAGTATAAAAGTACTGTCATTTATGTGGTAGAATACAGTATTCATTTACTGCAATATCGTACACAAACATGACAACACGAACATGCGACGTCTAAACGAAACAGCAGGCGCAGGCATACATTTTCGCCGCGCCGTAGAAAGAGAGGGAGATACTTCCTCCATCCGTCTTACGAATTGTCAATCAGTTCACGTGTCCTGGCTCGAGTTTAGAAGTTTTTATCCATTCCAAAAAATGTGCGCAACGCCGCTAAAGAAGTTTTCATTTCAAAAATACAAATACTGTAATTTTCACAAACACCCCTCCAGAATTACTGTATAATATAAATATAAGATAGTAATGTATGCCTATCCCAAAATAAATTTACTGTATTGTTATCGCTCACCAAACTAGCATAATAACAAAATTAACTTTCTGAAGTACCTTTCGCACAATTCATAGAATACTTTCAAGCTCTTTTGTATGTCAAGGAAGCCAAGAGACCAATGTTATTGACTATGATGATTAATTATGAGATCACAAAACCTTGGAGTTTTTCTTACAAGAAAATATGGGAAATAATATATTCAAGGATATATCGCTCCCTCTCTCAGATGAAATATAGTTAGGCAAATTATAAGCTAAGACAGATGTCCTGAATGTTTTCCACATATTTGAGGCTAAGGCTAAGGCTATAAGTAACATGATAGATCGATGTCGATTAGCTTTTTGATTTAAGGGTCATATATGCGTAACTCTACTATTAGTTTTTCCGATTTTCTAATAAATAGGCTTGCCGTCAATACCATCTTTACCATAAGGGCACACGGGGCCAATGCCCAGGGCCCCTATACTCAGAGGGCCCCGACAAATCGACCATTTCACTTCCTTTTAACCTTAAAATATTTTGGTTGGGTGCATTACATTTTTCTCGTTGCCCTAATTCGGAAGTATTTTATTTCGCAGCTTAAGAACGACTTAGTAATTTGTCAATAATTACGAGCATAAAAAGTAACATTCTTCAGAAAATTGAGCTTGAGGATTTAATAGAAGATTAAGCTCTACAAAAATCCTAATAGAAATTATTATCGCACTCATAAAAAAAACCGCGGCTCACTAAAATTATTAATGACATACTGTAATAAAATAATATAATTGATTACACAAAAAATCATATTGAAAAAAATGGTAAAGTTTGATTTCTTTATATTCCAAAAGGGCCCCAAGTTTTCGTGTGCCCAAGGGCCACAGCCTAAGACTAAGACGGCCCTGCTTGCCACCTATCATATTGTGGGATTTAGTGTCTACAGCTAGACGTGAGTGTTCTGGCTACCTTTACGGGGATGTAGGCGTGAAGGTACTTACTTTCTACTAAATAACTGTAGAAACGGGGGATAGAAATTTATTAAACATGATATTTCCGGTATTAATGATGGTCCGACGTTACTGTATGGAAGTGAGAGTTGGGTATGTCAGAAAAAGCATGAAAGTAGGATAAATGGTCTTTTTGAAAGGCGAGAACACCATTATTCCTGCACCTTTATACAAAGGCGCATAAGTAGAGGATTTCTCTCAGAAATTCACCAAAATGTTTGTGGTGCGCTGCCACCTGAAGACTGCAAAATTATACTGTCAACACACGCAAAGTTACGTAATAGCTAACTAACTATAGACCATTACTATCAAATTAAAAATTTTGAATGTACCTTGACAAAACCTGTACGTATTTAATATGGCCAAGAATCATCTCGATCACTTCAGCTTTCAAACGATAAATCATTGCTTCAAAATCGGTCCATTGCAATGATAAAACATAAGCATATAATTTGCTTACTTTCGCATTAGATACAACGTCTGTAACTTGGCCAGGAATATTTATATTTTATATTTAAATATTTATAACGCCTCTGTGGTCTAGCGGTTCAGTTGTTAGACTTGATTGCATGAGGTCCCGGGTTCGAATCCCGGGTCGACCAAAAAAAAGAAAAATTGGATTTTTCCAACTTTCTAATAAAAAAAATGTTGCTCGGGATTAGATATGTGCCCAGTTGGCGATAGGCTTGCCACCTATAACATTACGGGACTTAGTGTCTTCGGCTAGTCGTGGGTGCTTGGTTGTGCCTCTGCCTACCTCTTCGGGGATATGGGCGTGAAGATACTTTACTTTTTACTTTATATATTTATATACTTAAAATCATCTCTGTGGTCTAGCGGTCCGGCGTCGGATCCCCGGGTCGGGTAGCAAAAAAAATATAAATCATTTATGTGCCCTGTTGGTGTGTCACCTATTGCATTGTGGGACTTAATGTCTTCGGGTAGTCTTAGGTGCCCTGGTTAAGCCTCTGCCTACCTGATAAGTAATACTTTTTAGACATAGTTCTGAAAAAGTCTTATTTTTTCTTACTTTTGCTCGAGGCCTAACATCCCGGCCTCAAGTTGGCAACGCACCATTACCACCTTTGGTGTCTCTAGGCGGCGTGAATTTCTTAACATCAGGAAATCCATCTGCTTGTTTGCCTTCCAATATCATAAAAAAAAAGTATCTGGTTAACTTTCCTTCGCAAGAAAGTTATTATCAAAAAAAAAAATTGGCAATGCACATTACCATGAACAAATGGTGACATATTCAATAGATAACTTTAATCCCCATTATTAACCTTTGATGGTTAATTTTGAAAAGCCTATGTTTAAAGTCTGATCTCAAACTTTACGTATATAATATCCCCCCGTGTTGGTCCGGGCTCCTTCGCAGAATAGACAGATCCTTCTTGCCAGGCAGCTTATGAAAGGCGAACATAGGCTTAACGTCACTAACACCGTGACATCTTTCGAGATAGTAGAGTTTCGCAGCAACTCTCCTGGATTGGTACCTTCGATTTACCTGTTCCTGCTACCACAACGTCCAATGCTTGCCGTCGACGTGTTCCAGTTCGAAAGGTAAAATAAGCAGTAAACTTACTTTTGCTCTAGGCCTAACATCCCAGGGACGGGTTGGCAACGCACCATTACCACCTTTGGTGTCTCT
>NJDC01004261.1:66149-107406 GCA_002245475.1 Calephelis virginiensis
TACTATACTTTTTATTTTATATATTTATATACTTAAAATCATCTCTGTGGTCTAGCGGTCCGGCGTCGGATCCCCGGGTCGGGTAACAAAAAAATTATAAATCATTTATGTGCCCGGTTGGTTTGTCACCTATTGCATTGTGGGACTTCGGGTAGTCTTAGGTGCCCTGGTTAAGCCTCTGCCTACCTGATAAGTAATACTTTTTAGTCATAGTTCTGAAAAAGTCTTATTTTTTCTTACTTTTCTTACTTTTGCTCGAGGCCTAACATCCCGGCCTCAAGTTGGCAACGCACCATTACCACCTTTGGTGTCTCTAGGCGGCGTGAATTTCTTAATATCAGGAAATCCGTCTGCTTGTTTGCCTTCCAATATCATAAAAAAAAAGTATCTGGTTAACTTTCCTTCGCAAGAAAGTTATTATCAAAAAAAAAAAATTGGCAATGCACATTACCATGAACAAATGGTGACATATTCAATAGATAACTTTAACCCCCATTATTATACCCCCAGGCAGCTCGTAAAAGGCGAGCATAGGCTTAACGTCACTAAAACCGTGACATCTTTCGAGGTAGTAGAGTTTCGCAGCGACTCTCCTGGATTGGTACCACCGATTTACCTGTTCCTGCTACCATAACGTCCAATGTTTGCCTTCGACGTGTTCCAGTTCGAAAGGTAAAATAAGCAGTAAACTTACTTTTGCTCTAGGCCTAACATCCCAGGGACAGGTTGGCAACGCACCATTACCACCTTTGGTGTCTCTAGGCGGAATTTCTTACCATCAGGAAATCCGTCTGCTTGTTTGCTTTCCATTATCAACATTTTTTTTATCAAAATTGGCTCATCGGTTTAGGCGTAAAATCTTAACAAAGAGACTCTCTCATATTCATACTATTATCATCTGTTTGCCCTCGACTTGTCACATAGATTAAATTTTCACAAAAACTTCAATCCTTATGATTATCCATGGAGGGTTAATAAAGAAAACCTATATTTGGATTCGGTTCTTAATCTCGCTTATAAAATCTAATCAAAATCAGTCAAGCGATATAGCCTAAAAGTAAACAGACCCCATCGTACCCGTTACACTTTTGTCCCTCATATTACAAAAAAAAATTTAAATATTTTAAAATTAAATACTTAATAATAATTATACTATACCTAAATTTTGTCAACTAGCTAACCAATATCGTTAGCTAGTTGACAAAATTTTTTTGCCAATTTTGTGTTTGGACTTGACAAAATTTCCTGCACTAAACCTACACTGTTTTCGTTTAACTGAAATTCTTGCACTAGTAATGTTCTTTCATTTTTGTTCCGACCACTTTTCATCAGCAAATATTGCACATCTTCTATCTTATTACAAAGTTCACAATTAGGTGAATCTTTTTTTTCATTAGGTATGCAAAATTTGCAGATGTACGCGTTTGTTGTTGGTATATTTTTACGATTTTCAAACTTTCCTCCTCTACCATAGTCCTTTGGGAGCTGACGTTAATGTCTTCGGCTAGTCGTGGATATGCCTCTGCCTACCTCTTCGGGGATATGGGCGTGAAGATACTTACTTATTTATGTTTGAAACATTAGCCCATGTCTTAACTTGAATCTTTAGCTATATGAATATCAAATTTCATCAAAATCTGTTTAGCCGTTTAGCTATGAAAGGGTAACTGACAGTCAGACAGACTTTTGTATATATTATTATAAACATCGACAGAAATCAGTCTGCTTATAGTTGTCAAAAAAACAAACCAATTCGAATGCAGAAGCAACTAAATAATTGTTATCTACAAATAAACGACCACAGGAAATATAGGCGCTGTACCTTTGGGCTTACAAATCTAGTCTAGTAGTGACCTGATTACCTAGATCTCGAGGCCGGGGCCATGGCTCCTGGCGCGGAAACTGTTTGTTTACTGGCCGGCGACTGAACGCTTCCTATTGGATTTCGGACAGACTGAAGTATTGTTGGAGTATTGGTACCTAATGTCACATGATACCTAATATTTTATTAAACTATAAAAAGCAGAACTTGCTCTTAAATATGTGATATTAAAATAAATTCATGAATTCTTGCCTTCTACAATGCCTGACATAAGACTACCAAACACGAGTTTTGGCGCCATTGGGAGAAAAGATGGTCGAACTTTTTCATAATTATTGAATTTCGTGTTAATAATGAGTGAAATTAGTCAATTTTGGGGGCATTTTGTACAATTTTGTTCAGTGAAAGTGCACAAATGAAATAATCATGAAGAAATTAGCGTATCGTATATTTCCTCATTGCCGCCAAATCTCATTACGTGAGCTTGTGTAAAAAGGCTACCGCTTTACCCAAGAGCCTGACATGACTTACTGACGACTTATGACTGCTGACTTATTATAATTTATTAAAATTGAAGTAGAAATTTGCATCAAATTTTAATCAATTATAATTAGTCATCAGTCATAAGTCGTCAGTAAGTCATGTCTGGGTCTTGAGTAAAACGGTGGCTTTGTTACTCAAGCTCGTCTATGGAGATTTGGCAGCAGCGAGGAAATACACGATACACTAATTTCTTTGTGATTACTTCATTTGTGCACTTTCACTAAACAAAATAAATCTAATTCCCAACTAATTTTACTCAATATAAACACGAAATTCATGAATAACTATGAAAAAATTACGACCATCTTCATTCACGATGGCGCCAAAACTATATACAAAGTTAAAAACAAAATCTCATGTCAGCCTTATAACACACGGAGCGGTTTTTACCCGCGCCCGCAGCGGTCGCGGTTTTATTTCAATAACCACTAGACCGGTAATTTGTGTGGTCACACAGCCGTTGCGGTTAAAATCTGCTCGCAAAATTGTACGATTCTACGGGCGGGCGACCGCTGCCGCGAGAACCGCAAACAACAGCGGGCGCTGCCGGTGTCAAACGCGTCGTGAAATCCGTTCTTATTTTTTATTATATAAATCTACATTCCACATAACCTGAGGGCCCGCAGCAAAAACCGCTGTGTAAGATAGGCTTTAACTGTAAAAAACGACTAACTATGTCATTATACCCCATCGCTATTTGACAATTCTTTTTTCAAAAGGTTACAAATGATTCGGAAATGGTCTCCCATCAATTGTTGTTTTGTTATTGTATTTTCGTTGTACTTATTCTATTGATATTGTTTAAAGAAAATGTTGTGAACCTTTCATTTTTTATATAACGACGAATCTGGCTGTTCATGGATGTCGGGCTAAATGGGTTTTCACAAAATGATATGTAAGACATTTAAAGTCCCCAAAGAGAAAACGTAGGCGTAGTTCTCAGGGAATATTCCATTACTTATAGGTTAAACGAAGAAATGCTTTGAGTAATTGATTGAAGACTGAAACTCATCACTTAAAAACCTTTTAAACAATTACTTCAGGATATAAAAAACAAGTATCTTCACGCCCATATCCCCGAAGAGGTAGGCAGAGGCACAACCAGGGCACCCACGACTAGCTGAAGATACTAAGTCCCACAATGTGATAGGTGGCAAGCTTATCGCCAACCGGGCATATATCCTATCCCGAGCAACATTTTTTTATTAGAAAATTGGAAAAACCCAATTTCCTCCTCATGCAGTCAAGTCCAACAACTGAACCGCTAGACCACAGAGGCGATATTAAAAATTACTTTTAACTACTGGATTTCGAGAAATTTATATTTTGATACAAATCGTTATACATATAATTCAAAATCTCTTTTCCTCAAATCAAAAATATATGTTGTCTAGCGGTCGAAGTGTTAAACTGCAAGAGATTTCCGGTTCGATTCCCGGCTCGGGCAACAAAAAGGAAATTTGGTTTTATGCATTTTCTATTAAAAAATGTTGCTCGGGATTGGAGATGTGCTTGTTGGCGAAAGGCTTGCTAACTATCACATTGTGGGACTTAGTATCTTCAGCTAGTCGTGGGTGGCCTGGTTATTCCTCTGCCTTACTTTTCGGGGATATGTCATATCATGTTTTTTGGAGGCGTGCAGCCGGCTCCATCGATTTATAAGACATTGCCATGTCAAAAACTAATAATTCCCTCTTGGTG
This sequence comes from Calephelis virginiensis, assembly GCA_002245475.1. Classification (NCBI taxonomy): domain Eukaryota; kingdom Metazoa; phylum Arthropoda; class Insecta; order Lepidoptera; family Riodinidae; genus Calephelis; species Calephelis virginiensis. The sequence goes on from NJDC01004261.1 coordinate 70,216, forward strand.
TAATCGGTTAAGTATTCAAAGCTTTGTGTTTAAATTAAAATAAAAATCAAGACAAATGTGTGTTTGTTTTTTTATTATTTACGTCGCAATGGGTAACCGTTGTGGTTTAGTTTTTATCTGAGAAGATAGGTAGGAGGTTGGAAAATTACGTAGGCTACTATTTTTAGCCCGACATATCGCCTCTGTGGTCTAGGGGTTCAGTTCTTGGACTAGACTGCATGCATGATATATGACCCATGAGGTCCCGGGTTTGAATCCCAGGTCGAGCAACAAAAGAAAAAATGAGTTTTTCCAATTTTCTAATAAAAAAAACGTTGCTCGAAATTGGATATGTGCCCGGTTGACGATAGGCTTGCCATCTATCACATTGTGAGACTTAGTGTCTTCGGTTAGTCGTGGGTGCCCTGGATGTTCCTCTGCCTACCTCTTCGGGGATAATAGCGTCAAGATATTTTTTTATCGATGATAATTGATGGTAAAGAGTAGTGCTGCAGCTCGTCTGGGTGATAACCGCTCCCTAATATAATAATAGCTCTGGTTAGAGGAAGTTATTGATTTAAATAGATTTTAATATCACCTTGTATAATAAAATCTCAAGCATCGAGTGGCAAGCGCCCTTAGCAGCGCGTTTCGTTATCTTTTTTATAAAATATAAAAACTCCCCTGTATAATATCGTTCAAGTCATAAAATAGGTCAAGTGTGTACCGCTGCGGCACTTCTTTGTTTTTTTATGCTAAAAATTTGTTTGCCGCAAAAGATGTTCCGTTCTGGGCCAAGATCAAACGAAATAGCTTATGTATAACATTTACCAAAGATTTAACAAAACAACAATGGCGAGTAGTGTCGCGAAAAAAAAGCTTAACACAAATACAATTTATTTTGTTTTATTTACCATAAATATAACGGACATTATCCGAGGACGGTGTCAAGAGTCTCCGAAACCGGCATGTTTATATGAAAAGGGTAATGAACGTGAAGGAAGCCAGACAGCTTTGTCAGGATCGTGAGGTCTGGCACTCCATACTCTCTGCCTACCTCGTAAGGGACTTAATGTATGTATGTATGTATGCACAATTTATTTTTAGCCTACTTTGAACATGTTCGACTCCAATACTTGTCATCATTAACAATACCACTGGTGGTAGAGTGATTTGCACTTGCCCGGATAGGAATCCACCTACTACCTTTTCTTGGCGCCATAATTACTCTGTCATGTACTGGTCCACAGGGAAGGGTAGCCGGTAGACTTACAGAATCGGTTATTAGGTTATGTAACATCCCGGTTACAGGACATCGATGCAGATGTGACGTTTATGGTGTCTATAGTCTATGGTTATCTATTACCAGAGAGTCGTGTACTTGGTCGGTGACTTCTCACATAAAAAAGATAAATATTAATTGTGTGCTTCGACGCTATAATGCTGAAATGGAAGTCGGTTTCTTTCAATGTTACTGAGTTTTAATCATGATAATGTAATATAGTGTTCACAGGAATTTTGTAAAAGTTCATTTAAATGTAATTTTAAGTAAGTTAGTACTTAATCGAAAGCTGTTTCAAAATCAAAGTTCGCTGCTTCAAGTTGAATACCATCTACTTCCGAAATAATGGCGGTAATTTTGTAGCGCACTAACTAAAATAATTTAAAGTTATTGCTGTTTTCTTTCAACGAAAGTAACAGAAAAGACAAAACACTTTTAATGCTGTCAAATTAGACCCTACACGTCATTTCTAGACGTTTAATCTGTTACCCGGAAAACGCTGATTAAAACATCACAGTTAGACATGTTCGGACTAATCTGATATGTCTAAAACGTTCCATCTCTTTTATTTTTGATTCATTTGAAAAAGATAGCATGCATCTAAAATAAGTTTAGTTTGTGAACAGCAGAATTACCACCAATGTCCGTCATATGGATAGCTTAAAAATTGCTTGTGGTACTTCGCAAGTTCTGACTTCGTGATAAGCGTCTGACAACACAGCGCCTTTTATTATGCATGTATTCTTCTACTCATACACTACACTCACTTCTTGGCATTAGAAAGACACAACTTGTCATAGTTCAGGATACGTAGTCCACGCTAAGCACAGTTACATCAAGTAGCGGTTCAACCAGTCTACAATCCTTTCTTAGATATGACGGTAGACCATCAGGTCTTAGCGCTTTAGTCTTATGTTGCTGTGCCCTTAGCAATACCGTCTTTACCATAAAGGCTCACTGGGCCAGTGCCCAGGGCCCCGATTTCACTCACTTTTAACCTTAAAATATTTTGGTTGGGTGCATTACGTTTTTCTCGTTGCCCTATTTCGAGAGCAATCGATTTCGCTGCTTTAGAACGACTAAGTTATTTAATAATAATTATGAACATAAAAGTGACATTCTTTAGAAAATTGATTTTGTGGATTTAACACAAGATTTTGCTTAATATAAATCCCGAAAGAAACTACTACCGTAATCACAAAAAACAGCAGTATACCAACATTATTTGTGACACACTGTAATAAAATAATGTAATTGATTACCCAAAAAATCATAGTCAAAAAAATCGTAAAGTTTGACTTGTTTATATTACAAAAGGGCATCAAGTTTTGAGTGCCCAAGGGCCCCAGCATAATCAAAGACGGCGCTGGCCCTTAGTACATTTCCCAACTGTGACTCGTCTATGTAAACTCTAACTTCTCTGTTTTTACTATCCGCCTCGAATATTGGTTTGTTCACATTTAATATGTACAACTGTATGATGTAGACCGAGCTGAAATACTCATCAAACTCATTAAACTTTGGATTTTAACAAGTCTAGTATTTCAACATCACGTTTGGATTTATGACGAATTCGATTATTATTGACTAAATAACAGAGAGATCAGGTTTTCTAACAAATATTATGTGTGCTTATATATAGGATGCTTATCACAAGGGCTAGCACAATTGATCTGTTGACTTTTGACCAACACCGTCGAAATGCCTCGTAATCATTCTCGGATTTACACCCATCATATACTGTCTGTACAGACAAGCGAAAATTTAAATACTGTATTGTATACCTACGCCTGTGTCTATTTTTTCATATTATAAATGTAACGTATACGTCACGCGTAGGTGAATGTCTAAACAGACTAAGCATTAAAAGTGGTCTAGGTCTAGTTTTTAAGCGTGTCCAAAAATAACGTTTATTTATTTCATTTGCTTGTTATGCAATTTCTCAGCCTATAACCGAATGGGTTTTAATGGTTCTTTTTTCGAATTCAGAGATTTCCCAGTTCTTGTAATGTTACTATTAAGCTGGAAACATGTAATTAGCCGGAGCTTACGTACGCGGCTTACAGCCGCGACTGACAAGTGTGCACATGCCGTCTGCAGACGTTTACGAGTTACGGCTGATATAAGCACCCAGTGCGCCGAATATTTTTCGGACGTTCGAACTTTTAAGGACACGTCTGCAACTTTCATTTGATAATTTGCACGACTCACTGTACTGTCAGGCACGTCCTATAGTTTGTTTCCAGCTTTAAGCTTCAACCTGTGAAGTAAGCTTTGCCAGTTATCATAAAATTGGAGAGTATATTGGCACTAACACTAAATGATGATTTCACAGATCATGTTGGAAACCGAGTTTAGTATAACTAAAAACAATACATATTTACTAATCTCTGGTAACACTAATTGCAGTGTAAACCAGTTTAATTATCGGTTATGTTCCCATTTATAAATGCAAGCACTCTTTTAAAACTGACAAATTCTTATAGGTATCTCATATAATAAAATATTCTTAATAACTAAAATTTCTTTGACAATAAAATCTTGACAGTTAACTAAATGCGTTTTAACTATAGATTTAGAATGTTTAAACGTTTATCGCGTTTAAATTTGACAGTGAAATTCAGCCCTTAAATCGTAAATTTAAACTGTCACAAAGTAAATGTCAATTCATGTTTTGAAGCAAAATAAACCGAGACAAGAGATACAGACACTTTGTAAATAGAAAAGATAAGGTGTGACTCTTAAGTATTTTGTTGTATCATTTTAGTTATCAGCTGGAGACTGATAATACGTTAACATATATATAGGGACCAAACAAAGTGAATTCGATATTGTGATAATTTATTTAAAAATACCTTTCACACAAATTTTGAAGTTGCGTGATAATAATTTTGTTATGGCAAATTTTCCCAAAATGATGAAAGCCGTAGGGCTATACAAGTATTTACCAATCACTGATCTAAATAGTTTATTGGATTTACAAGTGAATATACCAGTGCTAAACAAGGATGACGTTTTAGTTGAAGTGAAAGCTGTAGCTGTTAATCCCATAGATGCAAAGCAGCGAGCTCCGAAACCAAATGTTGAAGTTAACCCTCGAATACTTGGATGGGATGGTGCTGGTGTCATAGTTGCTAAAGGAGAAGAGGTTAAATTGCTTGAAGTTGGTGAAGAAGTTATATTTACTGGAGATATAAGAAGAAATGGATCAAATGCACAATACGTTGCTCTGAGTGAAATTGTTGTGGCACCTAAACCAACTAATTTGAGTTTTGAAGAAGCAGCAGCAATGCCTTTAACTTCTGTCACTGCATATGAATGTTTGTTTGAACGTTTACTTCTCTCAGAAAGTGATAAAGGAAAATCTATTTTGATTATTAATAGTGCAGGAGGTGTAGGTACTGTAGCATCTCAACTAGCTCGTAACTTAGGATTAACAGTAATAGGAACTGCATCACGTAAAGAGACAGAGGATTTCTCTTTGAAAAACGGAGCTAATATAGTTTTAAACCATAGCAAGGACCTTATACCTCAACTAGAAGCTAACGGATACCATGAAGGTTTAGATTATATTTTAGTAAATTATGATCCATTTCCATACTGGGAAACAATAATGAAAGCTATCAAGCCACAAGGAAAAATTTGTTTGATTGTGGATAGCAGTGGTCTTGTAGATATAAAGCCTTTAAAGGACAAAAGCTTGACGTTAGTATCTGAAATGATGTTTACAAGGATTAAGTATGATACTCCTGATAAAAACAGACATCAGGATATTTTACGAGAAGTGTCACGACTTTTACAAAACGGTCAGTTAAAATCAACTCTCACTAAAGTGGTATCACCAATTAACGCCAGTAATTTAAAAAAAGCTCATCGTTCTTTGGAAAATCAAAGTATTATCGGAAAACTTGTTCTTTCAGGATTTTAAATTACAAAATAAATTTAAAAAAAAATTGCCTTATTATCTGATTCTGCGATTTCGTTTACGATTGTCTGCAGTGAATTCTTACCAAATATAAAAGAGACAGTTGAAAGAAACATCTGTCGTAGTAGTGTAGTAGTGTAGTAGACAGACAAACTTTAATACCTGTTCACGCCGTTTGAACGTTAAAAGAAGAAGAAGTAGCTGTCAACGTCAGATAATCTGTGCAATGATGATGTTATGCAGTACGCAGCTTGTTAAACTATATTAAAAATACAAGATAATCTTTAGTATTAAAACACAAAGTTTGAAACCTGAAACCTGTTTTGTTGATTCGCCCTAACAATGCCCATAACACTTAACATGGTTGGAATTCATTACAAAGTCCCAAAACCAGCATATGATGTGAGGAAGATAACGATAACCTGTATAACTCCATATTCCGCAATTCAAGTCATTAACCACTTAGACGTATCTTCACGTCCATATCCCCGAAGAGGTAGGCAGAGACACAACCAGGGCACCCACGACTAGCCAAAGACACTAAGTCTCACAATGTGCTAGGTGGCAAGCCTATCCCCAAACAGGCACACATCCGATCCCAAGCAACATTTTTTTAAATAGAAAATTAGAAAAACACACTTTTTTCACTGCCCGGCCCAGGGATCGAACACGGGGCCTAATGAAGTCAAGTCTAACACCTGGACCGCTAGACCACACAGGCACTTTATACTGCATATTGCCAAATCTATAATTACGAGTATATTATGTACAAACAACAAAACCTACTACTAAAAAAACCGGGGACAATTTGTAAAACACAAACCACAAAAAAGAAACGAATAAATAAAATGGGATTACTCGGTAATGAATTTGATTGATATATTTTGTATCTCTCTCCCCTTTCGTAATCAGGATATAAAGCTGCATACAACCTTCTTCGGAACACAAAATGGCGACGTGTTAAATTTCGTTACTATCCGTTAAGAACCTACATTCGGCTTAAATCGTGGTCGAGAAAGAGACAGATAAAAATTCTAAAAAGGCTTAAAATGTCTTCTGTAACCCATTTTTAGTCCCCTTCGCCGATTTTTTCAGGAATGTTTATTGTATAATGTAAAATACAAAAACTGTATAATTTACTTTTCTAGGTATACCTAGATAACAAAAAATATGTTTTTGTTGCTATGTTCGTAAGTTACATATATATGTAATTATCGCATCTGTGGTATAGTAGTCAATGTTCGCACTGAGTGCATGAGGTCCACGGATCAATTCTCTCTCGAATCTCGAACGCGAAATATGTACTTTCAATTTTTTATTAAAAGCAATGTTTCCCGGACTAGATAAGTCGGACTTGGCGATAAATTTGTCACCTGTGGTACCAACTGCATTCGACTAATCAAGGGTACCTTGATTTATTTCACTGCCTACTTTTCAGGGGATGCGGGCGTAAAGATTTTTATAATTACAAGGCTGTGACTCCAAAGCGTGTAAATCTAAGAATACTAATCTTAAAAAAGACGAGTATCATTCATAGAGACAAAATTCAGACGAATTTTCAATGTTGAAATGATAACAGCTTACAGCTTACTTGACGGAGCATTACCACCAGAGATTTTGCCTTCAGAGGCAGGATGTAAGGTTCTTTGCGTAATTAGGTACTCTGGTTATATCACCATCCAAAATGGAAAACTACAGTTGACAGCAATGCATCTGAAATATTTAATTAATCTAGGAATAAGTAAGAAAAACAGTATTTCTTTTTAAATTTATTTACTGACTAAGCACATAATATGCATTAAATTGAAATAAGAACCACAAAGGTTTGTTAAAAAATGCTACCAAAGATACAAGTCCCTTACACCCCGTAAGAGAGTATCGAGTACCAGACCTCATGATCCTGACATTGCTACCATACGTCATTTAATATCTTATGTATAGTTGGTTAGTGGTCTAGCGGTTCAGTTGTTGGACTTGACTGCATGAGGTCCCGGGTTCGAATCCCGGATCGCAGCCGGAAATTGGGTTTTTCCAATTTTCTAATAAAAAAAAATGTTGCTCGGGATAGGATATGTGCCCGGTTGGCGATAGGCTTGCCACCTATCACATTTTGGGACTTAGTATCTTCGGCTAGTCGTGGGTGCCCTGGTTGTGCCTCTACCTACCTCTTCGTGGATATGGGCGTGAAGATACATGTATAGTTATTATTCATTTATAAATCTTTTTGTTTCTGTTAAAAAAAATAAGTACTTTAACGCACATATCCGTGAATAAGTAGACAGAACTATAACTAAAATACCCACGATAAGCCGAAAATGAAGGAACAACACACAATGTGGAAGGTGGCGAACCTATCGCTACATGGAAAAAGTTGTGAAAAAAGATTGCCCTTCAAAACCCGCAATCTACTAACAAATTATTTTAAAAACTAACGAAGTGAACTTCACATTTTTCTGTTCATAAATTACAAAAAATAATTACGGAATAAATAAATACTTAATGGTAGTTAACAGCTAATTACGTATTACAAAATTAACCTCAAACTATCCTGATGGTAATCAGCCTGCCAAAATTACCGTTAAATCGGTTTATGGGGTTTTTAATCGAAAAGTGCACCGAGTTTAAATGGATATCGATTTTGAGGCGGAGCAGTGCATCGACCTTGAACCGAATAGACAGATGTAGGTCACGTGAAATGTGTCACATTTGTTTACGGACGCTTAGCGATCACCTTCCTTACATCCAGGTTTTGACGGATGAGTTAGGGATCATCGTGGCTTTACTTTGTGACAGAAGCAGGTACATTTTGTGACCGCCTCGTTGGTTGAGGAGCTTACGTGTATAACGCTAAAAATAAACCGCGAGGCTCGGTTTCGGTTCCGGGGACAGGCATTTGTCTGATGAACATTGAGATGTCTGCTTTTCCGGGGCTGGATGTTTGTTAATTTTTTCTGGTAGTATTTATATGTATTAGAATCGTTGACTAGCACCCATAACATAAGCCTAAAACTTGCTTACTTACATTTAAACTTACTTTTGCTCGAGGTCTAACATCCCGGCCTCAGGTTGGCAACGCACAATTACCACCTTTGGTGTCTCTAGGAGGCGTGAATTTCTTACCATCAGGAAATCCGCCTGCTTGTTAGCCTTCCATTATCATTAAAAAAATTTCGCCACAGGACTTGAATCCTCAGTAGCCTAAATGGTTAGAGCATTTATCGGCTTGAGAAGAAAGAGTACAGGCTCAAGTCTTGACTGGGGGGGCAAAATTTTTCTTTCTTTAAAACAAAATATAGAAATTTACCCAAGCATAGGTCAAGTGCTAAAAATATAAGATAGAAAGTAATGGCCATTTTAAATGGGAATTTCAACTGTAACGATAAACTCATTTACATAACTACCCACGTTAATGGTAAAGGAAAGAATTAAAAAAAATTCCCAGGACTTCAATCCTCAGTAGCTCAAATGGTTAGAGCATTCGTCGGATTGAGACGAAAGACAGGTTTAAGTATGTATAATAGAAGCTTAAAGATGTTTATATTAATTTTCACATTTTCTCACGGCAAAATCTTCTAAATCCGCATTCAATCTTAAATACTGAACAAGCATCAATAAAACTTAACCTTGAATACAAACAAAGCGAGGAGAAATAGCTGAAATTCCATAACGAAGCACGCATTTGTGTGTGCGATGTCAATATAATGCAGAAGTTCCAGGTGGAGACGACCGTGGCCTGAGCCTGACCCAGTATCCCAGTTCAGGGTCGCGGCTACACCAGCTACATTCCACCGGAAAGCGACGCTTTCCTACTCATGATCAAAATACTACAAATTCTCTAAACATAGCCTGACATTTAAATACATATTACAGAATAGAATAATTATTTTTTATTGAGAACCAAAACATAAAAAAATAAATACACTAAAAATAAAACTTAAAAACTATGTCATACTTAAAGGTTATCGCCGAAATAATTTTATATTTGATGTTTAAAAAAAATTCCTACTTTACACAATCAAATATAATTTAGTAATTGCTACTTGCGCATTTCATAAGTTTTGATGGAGTTAAGGTAAATTTTTATTTTAGATATTTAATTGGATTGGGCATAAGTATCCAATTTTTTTAACTGGATTCAGAAAAAAGGTGAGAAGGGTTTATATGTTCGACTTCCACATTTTCTATGTATGTAAATCGATTTCTCCGTAGTCTCTGAACCGATTTTAAAAAATCTTTTTGTTTTGAAAGAGCGTATGAGATGGATCTGATGATAGAATCTCAGAAAAATCGAGAAAAACACTTAAATTCTAGGTAAATAGATGATTTACATTTTGAAATCGAAGTCGTGTTTTTTTTTCAGTTATGTTGCTCATTATTTTTGTATAAAATTGAAAATGATGATTTACAAGTAAGTTAGTAAAGAATGAGGAACTTTGGATAAATCGTAGAAGTAGAATATTGAGATCATTTGTAGACCTTTTTGTAAGTACAAGCTTTTGGTTAGTTGCACTTGCACCGATGTTTATAATGGGATTTTGCAAGTCTGATATGGCCATTTACCAATTATAATTTCATGTTATAAAGGAGAAAGACTGGAATACTCAAACTGAAAGACAATCTCTATATATTAATACGTGATGCCAAAACTTTGGACCCTTTTTTACGAAAATTGCGATGACGAAGGAGCATAAAATTTGGCACACTTATAGTTTATGTGTAGGAGAAGTGCAGAACGCTAATACTTTTCAATAATAATGCTTACAAAGTACATTAAATCAATAAATAAAACATTACCCACACTACCATGCATTTGACACACACAAACAAATATATTGATGATAACGACAAAAGATCACAGATGGAGTACTAACTATTCAGGAAACAAAGTAGTTGATCTTATGAAATGAAGTTCGCGTTTTCATCAACTTACGGTCGAATTTCGACCAATGGGCGACCACTAGTGTGAAATTATTATGTAATTTAGCTCATCTGGTAATGGAATCAGGAGGAAGCTATCGGAACTCCTAAAATTTTCAATATTTTATATCGTGTATGTCTAATATTTCCATCCATTTAATATGTCTACGAATTTCTCAAGTCCACTGCTAAGCCTTTCCAAATAAAAGCTTTTTTTGTGATAATGGAAGGCAAACAAGCAGGCGGATTTCCTGATTCACACTAAGAAATTCACGCCGCCTAGAAACACCAAAGATGGTAATGGTGCGTGGCCAACCTAAGGCCTGGATGTTAGACCTCGAGCAAAAGTAAGTTTACCGACTACCTTACTCTCCGAACCGGAACACGGTAACGGCAAGCATTGGACGTTATGGTTGCAGGAATAGGTAAGGCAGTTGTACCAATCCGGGCGAATCGCTGCGAAACTCTACCACCTAGTAGGATGTCGCGGTGCTAGTGACGGTAAGCCTATGCTCGCCTTTTACGAGCTGCCTGGCAGGAAGGTAGATGGTCTATTCTGCAAAGGAGCCCGGACCAACACGGGGAAAAACAAACACTTGTTACAAATAATATACAAAAATCTTTGGTCTTTCCAAAATAGGTGTTTTTTTTTAAATAGTAGCTATTCAGGACAGCTGAAAAAAGATATCCACATAAAAATAATGTGATTAAAATGACTCATTCGATTAGGATAGATTCTTACAATTTTCAAAGAAAGAAACATCATACTTCAGGCAGGATTTGAACCAGCACCGTTTTGTTTCTCGCTGACGAATGCTTGAACACATATCCTCTATATAAGTACTCGAAGGTTCAGCCTGGTACTATAGTCTTTATCACAATTTTATACAGACTATAATATCACCTTAAATCTTTAGTCCTCAAACAAACCAACTTATTTTGGAAAGACCAAAGATTTTTGTATATTATTTGTAACAAGTGTTTGTTTTTCCCCGTGTTGGTCCGGGCTCCTTTGCAGAATAGACCATCTACCTTCCTGCCAGGCAGCTCGTAAAAGGCGGCATTTTTCAGAGACGGCATTAAATCTACCGTTAAGACACAATTTTGTATGTAAAATGTATAATAATTAATAAATGGCCTTAATGACTTATTCAAAGATAATTGAAATCTATGCGTGCGGCAGGTATTATTTAATCACGATATTCTAAGCAAGGCAACGTGGTCATTCACTGATTTAACTGTCAAATGGATGAGTTTATTATATTATTATATATATTATATATAGTCTAGAAACCATAATGTTGAAAGGCAAGTCATTTTTATCAGAAATAAAAAAGGAGAGTATTTTGTTATCTTACCGTCACTAGCACCGTGTCATCTGACTAGGTGGTAGAGTTTCGTAGCGACTCTCCAGGATTGGTACTACCGCCTTACCTACTCCTGCCGCCATGACGTCAGATCCCGGCTTCAGATTAGCAACAAACTAATACAATATTTGGTGTCCCTAAGCGGCGTCAATTTCTTGCCATCAGGAAATCAGTCTCCTTGTTTGCTTTCCAATATCACAAAAATATATCACAAATATAAAAGGAAAATATTATGTTCATATTTGTTAAAAATGTAGTTAAGAAAACTTTACATATTAAAGGCGTTTTACCAATTGCTATAAGATAATCCTTTATTTGTTATATTTGCGTACTTTGCAAATAACAAAACTAAAAAACAATTACAGAATAAACATGATTGAAGTTGATATAAAATTGGCGAAATTTCCATTATTAAATTTGCATTATTGGAAACTAGACAGACGAGATTTCCAGTTTGTTATAATAACGATGTATTTATTTGTATAAAAGGTTTTTCGAAGCGTTGTGTCCCTGAGAAGCCGAGTGAGCCTATCTAGCTGCATCGGCCTTGCACTAGTGACCCAAAAGGGGTTCACGGACATCTGGGACCGTCTGCTCTAGCCTCTCCATTAACTTACTAGCTGAGAGTTTTACTCGTTTTGTCAAATCCAATTTTAGTTGATGTACATTTATTTAATATAGAATAAAAAATCAAAGGAAGCAATAAAACCTTTTTTTGTAATTTAAGGTGAATGCTATTTAAGTACATTTTAACCGACTTAAAAAAAGGAGGAGGTACTTGATTTACTAGCTGAGAGTTTTACTTGTTTTGTTAAATCCAAATTTAGTTGGTGTACATTTATTTAATCTAGAATAAAAAATCAAGTGAGCAATATATTTTTTTTTAAATATATGGTAAACATTATTTATGTATATTTTTACCGACTCTAAACAAGGAGGATGTACTTGATTTGAACGTATGTCTTCTATATGTTGATAACTCTGTTACTCAGCTAATTACGATTGTTTTTAGAAACATAGCTCACGAATTCGAAGTGTTCGAAGCGTAGATTGTACATGAGACCAGTTTGAATTATCTAACTTAGGCAAAATTTCAGAAGTTCTATTGCCAATAAACGTCGTCCAACGGCTTGGATGAGTCCTCAGCGACGCTAAAACGATGGTAGAGTCTGTCCATCCGTGGATATTTTTACTATTAAAGTCTAAAGCATTGGCGACTTCTGTAATCAATCTAGCCAATAGAACAGCTCCCATCAGCTTGAGACGTGGTATTGGAACTTGCATTGTTGGTGCTACTTTGGTCTTTGCAGTAATGAGGTAAACATGAATTTTTCCAGCTGAATTGATAGTTTTCAAGTACTACTGCTGCATATGCAATGTTCGAGGCATCACAAATCCACGGATTTCTTTAACAGTATTCTTAGCTCTAAATCCTACCCATCTAGGTATAATTATTTGATTAACATTAACTAGTTCAGATCTGTAAGAAATCCATTCCTCTAATAGATCTTTGGGTAATGATTCATCCCACTCTATATAAACTAACCAAAGTTTTTGTATCATTACTTTGGCGACTATAACACAGGGCGCTAGCCATCCCAAAGTCAATAGTCTGAAATCACTTTTCTTTTTGTAGTAATGTCTTGTAGAGCTGGAAATTTAACAGAGTAATGAAAAGAGTCGGATTCCTTATCCCAGGCAAGTCCCAAATTGCTCACTACTTCACCTGTTTTTATTTTCACTTTTTTATCATGCTCTGAATTACCGTCCACCACTATGTCTGCCAAATCATTGTTACTAGTTACCCATTTTTGCAATTCAAATCCACCTCTATTTAATATATTGTTAATTTCCGTATAAATTTTGATTCCTTCTTCCACCATTTCACATCCAGACAATAAATCATCTACATAAAAGTCTGTTTTAATTCTTTTTGCTATTTCAGGACATTCTTCACCTTCATCAATCGCCAACTGCTGCAGAGTTTTTACAGCAAGGTAAGAAGCACTAGATGTACTGTGATTCTCACTAATTTATAATCCTTTATTTCAGATTTCTCATCATCCCTCCAGACGATCCGTTGGAAATCTGCATCATCATTAGCCACGCTAACTTGTCTATACATTTTAATAATGTCTGCACTTAAGCAAACTGGATACATGAGCCATCTCATTATAATGTGCCGTAAATCATCTTGAAGCCTTGGACATACTAACAATGTCTGGTTAAGTGATATACAATTTTTACCTTTGCAGGATGCATCAAATAGGACTCTTAACTTGGTCGTGGTTTTTTCCTTACGTACAACACTATGTGTGGTAGATATACGCATTCAGCAGGACTTTTGTCTAAAACACCAACAGGCGCCATATGACCAAGGTCTAAGTATTCTTGCATAACGTTTGCGTAACGTTCTTTAACATTAGAATTCTAAAGTAAACGTTGTTCAATATACTGGAATCTTTTTAGAGCGATATCTCTAAAACTGCCTTATTTACATTGTGGGTCACTTTCACGAAAAGGTAAACGAACCACATACCTTCCAGTAGCATCCCTTGTAGGTGTGCGTGAATAGAATTCTTCACACATATTTTCTTCTTCAGTCAAGATCTTGTTATCAACAGGGTCAGACTTAATCTGCCAAAATTGTTTTAATAATTTATTATCATTCAACTGCTATTGCATGTTTATAATGATATTGTGATGATATTGAGTGTGATTAGATGCGTGGTCACTATATTTATAAGTAGGGCCAGATAAAATCCATCATAATGTAGTACATTGAGCAATCGGCTGACTATTTGGATCCTTGATGAAACCATCTCTCATGACATTTCCATAAACATTTGCACTCAACAAAATGTCTATTTTATTTGGCGTGCTGAATTGTGGATCAGCCAAACTAATTTCTGCTAGTTCAGGCCAATCTATGCTAGATAACTTTTCCGATTGAAGTAAACTAGTTATAGTTCGTAAAACATGAGCTTGAACTTCTATTTGAAATTTAGGATCATAACAAGATTGGATCGTAAACTTAACTATGTACTTGGAGACAAAATCACATTGATCACCACCAAGCCCAGCAATAATACTTTTGTTTGGTACCTTCTTCAAGCCGAGAAGTTGGACAGATGATGCTGTGATGAATGTGGCCTGCAAGCCCTGGTAAAGCAACAGATAAATGCTGCCATTTCTCGCTTGTGCCTTTATAATTGGTGTAGCTAGTAAGACCTGTTTTCGTGTTAACTGTTTCATAAAATGAGCAGTGATGTTTGAGGTTGTCGCAATATTACCTAAAGGTGTTTTGATGTTCTCTGCTGTTGCAATTAACTCTAAAGTTGTTTCCTGATCTGAGGTACTAAATACAGGCGTCTCCTTAAGTTGGTTAGGATGAAGTAAGGAGTGATGATTGTGTCTACAAATACGACATTTTGACAATCGACATATATTTGCTGCGTGATTACGACCTAAACAATTGAAACAAAGTCCATTGGCTTTGACAAAATTATGTCGGGCTTCGTAATCATTTTTTGAAAACTCTTTACAATTAGCTAATTTGTGATTACTTTTTTTACAAAATGAGCAAAGATTTGACACAGAATTGGAACCACTTCCAAATGCGTGCATTACCTTTGACTTATGAGTTAAAATATTTATTTTGGTTCATTTGTATCCAAAAATTCAAGTGACCTGAATCGGGACTCTTAAAAACCCTCTAAATTGGGACAAAGATTATAAATTATCAGTTGTGCAAATCCTTGCTTCCCATTGTTTTCATGATTCAGTGTCTAGCTTTCTATTTAAAATGTGTATTATTATTAAATCCCGTGTATCAATTTGTATAGCTAAATTTTTCAAGCCATTTAAAGTATCATTCATATTGTCTAACAAGTTCTTTATTGCATTGCACGATTCCAATCTCATAGTCTGTTGATTCATAAAACGCTGCAATAGAGAATTGGCAATATATTTTTTATTATTAAATCTATTATTTAATATTGTCCACGATTCCTCATAGTTAGCCGACGTAATAGGCACATGTCTCAGAAGTTGCTCAGCTTCTTCTGACAGAAGACCTTTCAAATAGTGAAACTTCTGTACCTCATCCATTGAAGGGTTTTTATGAATCAACGAGATGTATAAATCACGGAACGTTGCCCATTCAGAATATTTGCCAGAAAATATCGGTATTGATATTTTTGGTAACTAGACATTAGTTTCCTTTTTGACAGTTTGTTCTAATGGTAAATAAGTATTTGAGACATTTTTTAAATCTGACTTACAATTAACATATGTCTCCTCAATGTCTTCAAATATATTACCATCGAAGTATTTTGATTCAATTGTGGCATCTGATATTTCCGTCAAATCCCTTTGGTTTTCTTTAACAAATTTCCATTAATCTTCTTAATAGCAATGGAATAAATTGATCAACATATCTAATCTAGTTTGTAAATATGATACCTGACTACGTTTTTCTTTTGGCGGTTTACGAAAATTTTCATAAGCCCGTTCAATAGTCTTTTTATAACTTTGTTGACTTTTAAGTAAAGATGCCATAATTATATTAAATCAACTTACTTCTGGTTACTAAAACTATTTTAGATGTATAAACAAACAGACAAGAAAGTCTTTGATATTTTTTTTAAGTATTTCACTGGTGGCAAATTGATCACAAAGTGTGCTCACAGTTCTCACTGGCAAACCTTTCCACTTTAATGGTTGATCTGATCTGATACAGTCTTCAATTTAGTACTGCTCTGGAGTTCCAGCAGACCTCTTCCAGAATAATGTCACGAATTTGAAGAACTTCTCTTTCGTTTTCTTCTTATTCAGCAAGTTGTGGCAATTTCTGGAGTCAACCTGGTGATGACCCGTAGTAACTATTGATCATCGACCATCGCTATGGTCGATTGCTATTTATGCTTCTCTACTGATCTTCTTAATGGTTGTGTCACTGGCGCTACTATTAACCCTTTTTCACGTCGCGTTGTATTGTAGTCACTGTTACTATGCACTACTCTTCTTTCTTCCTCGGTTGGTAGAGTGATCGGACACTATTTTAACCAACCAGTCGTTTTCCCACTCCCGGGAATACGAGATGGCACCTTCGAAGGCGATCCACCACTGCTTTCTAGTGCTGTGGCAGAACGCGGTCTGTCCGACTCGATAGGACCATGGAAAATTTGACAATCCTAAGCTCCCTAGGAGTCCGCGGCGGCGGGTTGATCGAGTATATTAAAACACCTTATATTGCTTTAGTTGAACAACAACCTTTATTAGTACCCTTGTTAATACATACATTAAAAAAAAAACACATCATACCATGTTTAAAAATTACACATTGCCATCTGTAGTTGAAAATAAGGAACTAACAATAAGTACTTGTAGTAAAATATTTAACATACCTAAACATTGAACTAGACATTTTTATTAATAGTAGCAAATCCGAACCTACAACGACACTACGAGAACTGCGTGCCTAGTGTGAGTTTTTGAAATGATTTACTTTACTATCGCGTTTACGTTTAACGACCTTGATGTATGGAGTTATTGTCAGCGCCTCTAGCGGAAAGTCGAAGCAACAAAATTATTCCATACATTTGGATCGTCCAAACGCAAACAAAACAAACATCATCACACTGATAACAGAAAGTAACATGTTTTGTAATAAATTTAATATACAAATAAGTAAATTGGAATGGGATCGCCTTAAAAAATCTGGACATGCTATTTTAATTACTTTCTAAAATATGATTTTTCATTATTTTTTTACACACAACCCTATTTTAACCTGTTTGCAATAACCTGTCAACCCGGTAGTTCATCCGGGTCAATTAAGGGAAACCTGTCATTTGCACATTCTGTATGTGATAAACTTTAAATCAGGATCAATTTCTTTTGGTATCTCAATATTGCAACTTTTAATAGAAATTAATATTTTACAAAATGTTGTAAAATATCTTGCCCTGTCCTTTTTTAGGAAAACCAAGTTTAATGTAGGTATTTTCTAATATACAAAATTTATTACAAAATATGTTTCATGCTATTATCAGCTCAGTGAAGGTCGATTTAGGTTCGGATCTTAGACCATGACAAGCAATACTCGAGATAGTCGTGAAATATTGTCTTAGGCAATTTTGTAACTACATATTATATGAAAAATGTCAGCTATCTAGAAGAGTTATGTGTATGTTGCGCATACTATATTTACGCTCTGCCAAAAAATGAGACTTATCCAGAGCCCAACAAAACCTTAGAATAATAAAATCGTTTTTTTTTTGTGTGATAGATCGACATGTGTCTCATGATTGTGAGAGACAACAGTGGCTTATAGACGCCATAAACGTTATAGGTGGGTTACTGACCTGAGGTTGAGTGTTAGCTATTGTGAAAATTTGAATTTTGAATTGAAATTTGAATTGAAATTTGTCAGGATCATGAGGTCTGGCACTCGATACTCTCTGCCTACCCCGTAAGGGACTTGGCGTGAAGTTATTTAATAAAATTATACCGGCTACATAATGACTGCCATGTTCCGGCGTGGAGGATAGGGTTACCCTTCAAGCTGGAATGTGACATTCATTATGGCGGTAGGAATAGTTAAGGAGGTGGATCCTTTCCTGGGCAAGTTGCTGGACAGTGTTCTACTAGCAGTGGTCTTGCTGGTTATAATCTATACTTTAACCAGAGCTCGCCTTTCACGAGCAGCCTGTTGGAGAGGCAGGTGGTCTATTTTACTCGACGGAACTAGACCAACACGCGGGATAAGGAAATTGAAATTATTAATTTACACATTTTCTATTTTTTTGTTGCTTGAACCGGGAATCGAACCCGGGACTATAAGAAATCAAGTCCGATGCCGGACCGCTAGACTAAAGTGGCGACTAAGATCGTATTCACCCTTACCACGTAACAATCTTTTTCTTTAGGGATTATTGCTGAAATGGAATTTTTAATAGTTTAAAATAAAACAAAAATTTTACATCCATTTAATTTATTCAAATATATTTCATAGCTGCTTTGTGTTGATCAATGAGTTTAAGCCGCTATTGTATGTAATAGTATGAAAACAACTTTGTCACACAGTGCCTTACAAATTCGGACCCGTTTCACTACGTCTCTTTTAAATTTCAAATAAATTTATATCAGAATTAAGTATAATATGTTACGTAAATTACATAAATGTTTCTTGTTTTATCTACAAATAGAACACTTTCTGCTTTGTTTTCTTATGCTTGTTTAATAAATAATTTGTACTTTTATTGCTTTAAATTATTCGATGGTTATTTTTTATTCGAAACTAACTGAATCGACAGATAGATGCAGTCCTGTCTGAGCTATGGTTATTAAATTAAAATAATCCTTTTTTTCCATTCCATTATCAAATTTCTCATTCATCAACATTAACATAAAAATAATTAACAAAATTTGTCCATCCGTTCAAGCGAGATGCAAAATTACATTTTTATGTACAAATTATTATTTTATATCTCAATTTAAAATGAAATTTTTAACAGTCAAAATAAAATATTCGGTACGTTAACAAGTAAATGAAAAACAACACTAATACTTTTAATTTCATAAATTTAATTAATTTAGCGACAAGTCAGAGAGACTTAAGAAAGTTGTTTTTTAATTTAAAAAATGTTCAAATCATATTTCAGTAAAACAAATCTTATCTCAAGAAATATAAATTATATTATTCGCTGTTTTTTGATTTGCCACTTAAGTGAATCTTCAAAATTAACTTTAATTTTAAACTTTGAAAAAACATACGCATAAATTTGATTACTGTGCAGTACTGGACTCTGTCTATTTATAAAAGAATTACATATTTTAAAGCGATTTTGAAAAAATCCGCACTTTAAGCAGTTCAATGATTATTCATTAACCATAAAGTTTGTATTACAAAGTTCCGAAAAAATAATACAAAAAAAACAAATGTCATTATGAAGTAGTGAAACAGGCGTTTTACAATTAGGTGTTAAGGCAATTCACATACAAATTTATTTTATCCAATTGGATTTTACACTAATTAAACAATGTGAATCATGTGTTTCTTTCGTGTTTATGTTTTAAGTCTTATAATTTAATTATTAACCAAAATATATTAATAATAATTTAATTTTATTCATAAAAATAAAAATTATTATTCCAAAACGGATATCTTCTTAATTCTTTCATAAATTAGATAATGTAACTAAATTTTGTCTATTTTATATAATCTGCTGAAAATGTAATTTAAAAGTATCTTGTTTCAGGTTACAACTATTAACATTTAAGTTGTTATATTTGTAAACGGTTTTAAATTTTCAAGTGGACTCAAACTGCTAAATTTAACAAAGAACCAATTTAATTGAGTACAATAGGTATTGAAATTACCTGTAAATTATACGAAGAAAGCCTATTTCAGTTTTTGATAGATGTTCTTATTATTTAAGGATACTTAAGATCTAATCATTATTCGTAATTGGATTGACCCTTACACTGTGTTCAACAAATAAAGTTGAAACTAAAACAGTTGTTTCTTGTTTCTTGACTTTTATATCTACGTCATTCACATTTGATAATGCATCATAATATTAGGTACCTCTATTATGATCTAGGTTTTGTTGAAATGAACATTTGCTCTTACGATCAGCAGTAACACTTCAATAATTGGTGTAAAGAGAAATTTTAGTGGAAGAAATAAAAATACATTTAGATATTAAGATTGTTTTATACTTACGAAATTATCAAGCTGTATGCCAGATCTATAATTTAATTTAAAACAGTATTTATATATTCTAAGCCTGTCTATATCTTTACTAAAAACTTTGTTGGATTTTTAAACTTAAGAAGATTATAAATTAGTTATATAATCAAAGTTAGTTCAGAAGTATTTTCGTTGTTTCAATTAATTTTCTTAGAAGTAGATAGATTAAACTGAATGAGAACTTTTGTAAGTAAATTTGACAATTAATTTATAGACAATATCCAAACAAAAGTCATTGGTGGTAATTCTGAAGCGAACTTATTGAACTAATTTTAAATGATCGCTATGTTTCTTTAACAAAAGTAATAGAAAGAGACAAAACACTTTTAGTGCTGTTAGATTAGTTTGCAGACGGCATTTCTATAGACGTTTAATCATTTGTTCAGAAAACATTGATTACAACCGTCACAAAATATTTTGTCCAGACTAATCTAACGTGTCTAAAATGTTCTGTATATTTTGTTTGTGTTTTATTAAAAAAAATACAATTAGTTTAATCTGTGTTCATCAGAACAACGATCATTTTACCTATCCAGTAAAAGCGATAATATTTTTTGTGCATATCTGATTGCCTAATTTTTACATCTTATTGGTCACAGTATTTGAATTTGTTAAAAAGATATTGACCCTATAAAAAAATTACAAACGTCTTTAATTTCTTAAATCATCATTTACCACAGTTCAGCCAAGTAAAATAAGCTGAAAAGATTTTAGGTCAGCAGACGGACCACTATCGAATTGTTTAAATTGAATCGACGAAACATTAACATGATAGAAGTTCTTAAGAAAAGTAGCAGTAGTTTAACTAATGGATTTAGTATGACAGCAGGCCTTATAAGCCTTTAATACATAAATAATATGAACAAGAAATAATAGGTACTAACAATGATCGTTTTAATTTGTTTTAATACACACATCCTAAAGACATAAGTCATAAACGTTGGAAAAATTTATGAATTTTGTTTAGTTGTCATACCAATCCAAATTGTAAAATGTAAATTTTTTTGTCATAATTGTATAAGATTATAAATAGGAACTTAGATTAAGATTTACGATGTAAGAAATATTGATAATGTCCAAAGTTCATTTTGTAGGAAATGGTTAAATGGTGAACATGATTTTAGGAATGAAAACAGTTTTTAAGGGTGCAAATGGTTTAAGACTTAATATAATTTTATTGATAGAAAAGATTGAAGAAAAATAAGTTAAATTTAATGCATAAGCAAATGTCATATCAAATTATGTAAAATAGGTAAAGTAATCAACAAGTTTAAATTTTTAGTCTTACAACATGTGAATACAAAAGAAATGTAGAAGGCAGAATAGAACTAGAAATTAAAACATAAAATTAAATACACATATGTTGTAGAGCATAGGAAAGCACTATGATGGTGATTGTGATAATACATCTAAAAACGCTAAGTATGTTAACGTTTTATTTTTTAATTGTTTTATAATTTTATATCAAAAACGATACTTTATTGAAGCCAAAAAATACAAATTTTGGTTAAAATTTGCTTAAGATATAAAACAAACAAATAAAATACCCATTTTATATTTTAACCACGATGCAGATTCAGCTATTGAATTCTTATTATCTGTAAAGTTAAAATAATAATGATAGGTTAAGAGCTTGAGAAAATTTTAAAGTGAATATTCTTTTAAGACCTATATAACTGGACCTCTACGCTATTTAGCCATCCCTTACTGATACATACTTAATACTGCAGTGTCTTTAGGCCCTGGTAATTTATTATTTTCGGTGTTTATAATTGCTCACACTAAAAAAAATAATTTGAAGAATAAGTAGACATTTGGCTCTTCAGGAGCTATAATTACGAATAAAACATCTACTTTTAGGTAACATTTTCTGGTATTGATATCGGTTTCTAATTGCTCGAGTTTTACATATACCACTCCAATTATTTCTGTCCTGATCTTTAACAGTTATAGAGTTATATTTTGCCTATTAACAAACTGTTTAATAACTTATCATTCGTTTAATAAAACAGTTGTTGTTTACAAAAAAGTTAAAGATGTTTTTATTTTAGAACACAGCTGTAACTTTTGTATGTTTATGTACTACTACTTTTGAATAAATAATAATAAATCTAGGCAGTTAAAATCTGAGAAGCTTATACCTGGATGCAGATAGGTTATTGAAATATATCATTTAAGAGAAATTCATTAGTGGTACGGTACCATTAACAAATTTCTATCATGTGATTTGTTTGTACCACTGGTCCCAATGTTTTATTTGTTCAAAAATTTCCACAAGCTCTTAAGCTATAATTGAATTAATATTACTTATTACTAGGTTACTTGATTGTTAACAATAACGAAAACTGTATCGTTTGAAACAAATTTTTATGGAAAATGCATGTTTTTATATGAACTTGGACAGACGATGAAAAGTATTTATCTGTTGTATATATTATAACAATTTCTGTAAATTATCAACTTAGTCTTTTTTTTTATTTCGACAAGATTTTTTTATTTTTCATTTTTCTATAAAATAAGATGTTTATAGAAAAGAAGGAAGAGTGGGCGTTATTCGATTGATATGTTTTATGGTGACAGTTTTACCTGAATATGTTAAGATTGCTTTCGTTAATTGTACAGTCATATAAGTTTGATGTACTATATCAAATTATAACTATAGATTGACTAGATTGTAAAATAACTGTTTTGCGTAAAAATGTTCTTGAACACGTTACAGCAAGGTAAAAACCATGTACTATTTAAAGCATTGAATATCATAATTACATAAATGTCCCTAGACAAATGACATAAATCGAATCTAATCCTAAACTAAGTAAATTATGTTCTAATATCATGGTTGTAGGTCATCGATTCTAATAAATAGAAATACTTAGTTACCTGTATAAATTTAATAAACACTCTGACCCGCAATCGCAGTCATCTGAATGTTCATCAGGCAAATATGTGCCCTTGTCGGTAATCAAACCTGAGTCTTGCGGTGGCGTTAGACATGTACGGTAACCCCTCGATCAACGAGGTGGATGAATATTAACCATGGTATTAGATTAATATCGCTATTTAAGTAACTGAAAAGGTAACAAAATGGACGCTTCAATGGTGAAGTGAAGCATATACCTAAAATAACACGAAGCTCAGATTCAATTCTCGACAGGAGCGAAAATTTGTTTAGCGAACGTATTCTGTATTTCTGAGTTTTGATGTTTATTCCTTTGTATTTATTAGCATTAAAATGTAACGTTTATTTAATTTACTTCAAAGTTAGATTAATTTATGTAATTTGTCTAGATATATTTATTGCTCTTATATAGAAATCATGTCTAACTAAATTTTAATTTAAAGATATAATATTAAAAGAAGACACAGAAATAATAAATAAATAAAAAAATACCTTATTGTAACGTGTGAAATGTTTAACATTGCAAAAGTATAAATTTGGATACATCTCATCAGCTATTACTTAATAAGCCTATATTATATGTATTATTAAAAACCTTAGTAAAATTCTTATTGTGCTTAGATATTCATCTACAACTTTATACAAGTAATTTTACAAAGTTATTACACATTTGCCTAATATTATTTACTCTACAAGCATGTCTATAATATTGTATTGTTCCTTTAAAGTATTTTTTAAAAAAGTACACATTAGAGTAACCATATTTATATATTTAAAATATATAAACTGTGCGTAGCTGACAAAACATAAGTCAAACTCAGTGTAATCACAAAAACTGAGTTTAATTTTCTACGCAACCGAGATTAACGCAACGCTAAATACATTTACAGAAAACTAAAATATAATGACCATGATAATTTGTTTCCGTCTAATGGTCTAAGATGCGATCCTAAGTCGAAATGCTCCGAGCTGATAATTGAATGAAATACATTTTAAAATAAATTTAAAGTGCATTCACTTCTGTATCCCCGAAGAGGTATGCAGAGGTACAATCAGGGTAGCCACGATTAGCCAAAGACACTAAGTCCCACAATGCATGCGAGCCTATCGCAAGCCAGGCACACATCCAATGAAGACCAAAATTTTATTATATAAATAAATTTAGTACATTAGAAAGCATTTTTAGAAAAATATTTTTCCAAAGTTCCGAGAAAGAATATTTTTTATTTAAAGAAAACAGGTTTCTTCAAATGTTACACTATTAAGATAATAAGAAAATTTTATGCTGACCTAAAATGTAAGACGTATATATTGTGCAGGATTGATGTTGCCTATAATTTATCAGGGTTGCTAGGTATAAACAAGTATGTTGATGCAAATTACTTTAACTTGATTGGATAATAGAAAAAAAAATAACAAATGGGTTTTTTTGCGAATGTGTCGATTTAAGGTTGACTCCAAAAAAATTTAGAAAAATAAAAAATAGCTAAAAATATTCTATCCAGGATGTTTCTAAGCAAACCATTTTTGAAATGAATTTTTAATATACTAAATACATTAAAAATGTTTCATTTTGTTATCAGCTCGGAGTAGGTCGATGTAGGTTCGGATCTTCTACTATAAACAAGCAAGGCTTTACTAACGTATTTGTTAAGACAATTAAGCCGGCAGAACTTCGTAACAAAATGGACACATCATTTTGCTAAAAATGGTTGTCACAATGGTTTTGAGTTCAATTATGAAAATCACAAAAACTGTGGTTAGCCGTAAGTGGTCTATATTATCAGTATCACTTCAGGAAATAATGTGTCCGGTATGTTTTGCAGTTTGACAAATGTAGAAAAAAATGTGTAATTTTGTAATAAAAGAATAAAATAAAATTTAAGGTATTTTCTTAATTTTCCTAAGAACACATTAAAAGCACGTTATTAAAAAAACTGCAAACAAAAACTATTTATAAACGAATGAATCCTACAGTTATACTCGTACATAAAAAAAAAGAAAATCGTATGGAGATCCTCATCATTTTTAAAAAGTCGTTTGAAATTATAAATACAAAACCCCATAGCTTCAAATGGTCTAAAGTTATAATTGAAATTTCAAATTTCTGCAAATTTATTTTTGTAGTTTGTTATTTTCTTTATATTATAATAAAAAATTGTACCAAGTTACAAGCTAGTTAGGGTTTCAAAAATTGTAAAATCATACTTTTCTTTAATATTAAATAGATAATATTACATAATATACAATATTCTAATATTCACTATATAGTGTAAATAACTGGTAAGACCATTAAATCAAAGAGACAAAATAAAAATATTTACGTGCAAATGTGATATTTAATATTATTATTACCTAAGTAGTAACTACGAAATCTATAATCAGGTCTCAAAATTATGATTACATCAACAATTTTATTAAAATCTTATTTGCTAAACACCAAACACCGCAAAATAAAAACAGCCTTATAGTACAGAAATGCTCTAAAAAATAAACTTAACGTATTCTACGGCTTATTTACAAATACATATTTAGCCAGTAAACAAGAAGATCCTGTATAAATATAAAGTTTTATTATTTAATACAACATCCTATTCAACATTTTTTCTATAAGTATAAAACTATAAACATTAGATACAATTTACAAGCCAACTTTATATCCTTTCCAATCAGACCAGAAAAGGCCTAAACTATGACGTCATAAGGCAATATTATTTCAATAATCCTGACTGTCAATTTGAAACTTCATTGTGCGTGTGATTTTTTATGCTTTGACACATTTAAAAATATTGCTATTTGGCGTCACAGTGAGGGCCTAGAAGTTAGAATGCTAATATACATTACTAATTTTATTATCAACATGAAAGAAAATATTTTATATATTATATTGGTTAATATTACAAATATTTGCGTTGCTGTGCGGTTTTAAGACAGGTTTTTATAAATTATTTACTAATTTTATTATCAACATAAAAGTAAATATTTTTTTAAATATTATGTTTGTTAATATTATAAATATTTGCATTGCTGTGTTAAGTGTTAAGATTGATTTAAATAAAAAATATTGAATTCGGTATCATTTTTCCAATTTTTTTTTGTAACTGGAAGATTATGACCGTCAACTCTGAATAAAATTTATAAACAGTTATAAAAATCGTAGTATTGTTAAATATTATCCATTTTCAAATGTTTCCTTTTTATTGAAAGCAGTAAGAAAATAATATTAGCAATAATTTTTAATAAGGAACGTTTTTGGCTTGTCCTCTTGCGTGAACTCAGTGACTACGTATCTATTTGCTTACAACAAAAAAGTAACTTCTACAAAAATAGCATTTTCAACATTATCACACAAATGTTTCCTTTATAAGGAGTTTATTATGTTCTTTCAGTCTTGCAAGCTGTGACTTTGTCTTGATATAGCACGTATACAACCAAATCAACTTTATTAGTCTAGTAAGATTTGATACATCATCAACTTTTTATATATTGATAAGCAGAATTTACTTTAAATTAAAATAAGTTTCGGCTTTGCCGAATATTTACTATATATGCCAAATAAGTAGCTGATTTGATTTATTATTCTAAGCACGAAATCTCAGATCATCGAAACTCCTATTTACTATGTAAGTTAAGTTACTTAGAAGATAATTTAAGTAGATGACTACTTAACAGGACATCGCAGTGTTTAAGTTATTTTCTTCGAATAACAATTTTGATATTCCCGTAAGCAAAGTAACTTCAGCAGGTGTCATAAAAGCGACGTATTCAAATAAGGAAATCTGTATCGATGCTTATTTGCTTTCCACTTTACTTAAAACACTTATCCTAAATATTGCATGATTATAACTTCTAATGTGAAGCATTCTAAACTTCGTCCAATACATTACTTTTCGTCCACAGTAGAAAAATACACTTTATATTTTCGTGCACATTCGTATATAAGATCAACATTGTTGTACCTATTCTTACGAAAACACGTGTAAACAAATCTTAACTACAGTATTGGTATGAGCTTTTATAACATGTTTTGAGTGTGGTCAAAGAATTTAAGGATAGAATAGAGATAACAATAATAAAATAATATCATTAGACAAATTCAACGAGCTGATTTATATCAAATATAAAAGTAAGTATTACAAAGTTACTTAAAAACATAAAAATATCTCTGTAAATTTTGCACAAATTAACTCATCACAAAGTAAACAAATCATTTAACTGAGATACATGTAACCGTTAGATGATAATAATGATGATGTTGATGATGATGATATAATATTAATACACGTATAAATGCATACAGGAATAAATTTAATAAACACCGAAATACAGCGACAAAACATAATTATAACACACATACTCGTATATATCTATACTCTTGTTAAAAATCTTCTAGGATAAATGACCTGGTACACCAACCTATCGACCAAAGAAGCTACTTTGCATAAAATAGGAAGATTATTAATACTAAGAGATTATATTAGCGTAGATTTGAATAAGTTAGAAAATAAATTAAGAGCGTTTTGAAATGCATTTTAAAATCTTTGATGTTTTTGTTTATTAGTGTTTAATTTAACTATTTTAATGAATTATTAATTAGTAATTTCCATTTTCTTACAAAAAAAATTAACGTTGCCCGGAATCAGATATGTGTCCGGTTAATGATAGGTTTGCTTGTGCCTCAAACTACTTCTTTGGGGAACATGGGCGGCAAGATTAATGGTGGCAAAGAAGGTGGCAAAGAAGCGGAAAACAGCTGAACTAATGATGATAATTTTCAATGCTTTGTATGAAATCGCAACCTAACCCAAGGGAATCAAATGAAACTTTTACCAAATCGAATGAAACCCAATGGAATCGAATGATGTCTAAAGAAAGTGAATGAATTAAATAAAAAAAAGTTTGAATAAATTAAAGACGAATGATGAATTTTAATAGCATTGAATAGAATAACTGAATCAAATGTAATTAAATGTCATAGAATGGAATAGAACGGAATCGAATGTAACTGAATGTCATTGAATAGAATTGAATTGTATAGAATGTAATTTAATGTATCCGAATGGAATGGAATTGAACCGAATGTAATTGTAAGTCATCAAATGGAATGGAATTAAATCGAATGTAATCCAATTAAAATAAGTATCAGCAACACTTGCTTAATAGATTTTCCGTGTACACAAACCTTAGAGGTTTTCCACTTCTTTCATTCTCTCACTTCTCAATGGTCATACAGCAGTATATCCAGGGAAAAAATACTTAGATATCTTGAAAGCAACATGAACATATGAAATAACAGAAAAATCATTTTGAAATCCAATTCATAGTCAAAATAATATAAATTCAAAACTTGTTCAAAAGCTCATTATATTAATACATATATTATTAAAATATACCTAATTATTCTATCTTACGGTAACTTTCAACATTTGTGCATAAAGCGGCTTTCACCTGATACCAGCAGGTTTACAAATCACTAATGAAAAGAGGCGTTGCATATCAACGTACAAATTCTAAAAAATAAAAATATTAATGTAATACAATTATTAAAATAATATTGCAACTCCAAATATTATTTTAATATTATAATATTTAAACTCCAAATATTAAATACCGTATGAAATTCCTAGCTTCAGTGAACCTTTAAATTTACTAAACTTAACAGCTACTTTAAATTTACATTAATATAAAAAACTACTTTTGATTCTATTTTAGAAATCTTAAG
The DNA here is from genome assembly GCA_002245475.1 of Calephelis virginiensis. Classification (NCBI taxonomy): domain Eukaryota; kingdom Metazoa; phylum Arthropoda; class Insecta; order Lepidoptera; family Riodinidae; genus Calephelis; species Calephelis virginiensis. Next base: position 99,065 of record NJDC01004261.1, read on the forward strand.
GTTGGTATGAAAATAGACTTATCCAGATTTTAATGACAAATACTTAGGTAGCACGTAGTAGTCGTTGTAATATGTCTTATATTATTATATATTTACGTAGGTATTGCCTTTATTTGATAATATAGTATGTTAGCAACGAATCCTAAAATTTTGTTGACAGAGTCATTTTTGTTATACACGTTTTTAGGTGAAAGGATGGACAAACGAAAATAGTGAAAAAATGGCATCATTCGGAAACACTTCGCCGAATAAAGAATGTAATTTTTTTACAAAATTTTTGTTATTCTCCCAATAAAATGTAATATATTTTTTTTGTTTTAAATAAATTTTATTTATATTTCACTAAGTAATAAAACAATAACACCAAAGTATTGTAATGAAAACTCTTCCGAGTTCGTAGATAATATTAAACGTGAAAGTCAAATATTTTGGAGCGAAATGTTGGTTTAGGTTTTGATAATGAGACTGTCTGATGTGAGTAGAATGTTTTGTTGGTTTTTCTCTCTTTCGAAATTTATGTAAATTAGTGATAAATAAATAATAGTTCTCAATACAGGCTCTTGCCTTTATAATAAAAATAACCGCAAACAAAATAATGAAGTAAATTTGGATTTCTAACCATAGCACAGGTAGGTATGCTACAATCTTAACATAATATTTATATATGTATGTTAATATGCTATGATTCATATCTTCACAGATATAAGTGGGTGACTTGCAAAACGTTCTACTAATTGGTATAATGCATATCCCTACCGTATAGAAATACATAATAATAAAAAAATAAATAATTAAAAAAAAATATCAATAGAAATAAAAAACCTACAAAAAATATTAGTTAAACTTTATAAAGTTGAATTTTCCCAGTTCCTAATGATGCAACCTTTTCACCATTTCGTTTGTCCAACCATACGCCTAACATCCTGTATATTTAATTTCAGATTATGTTAAATAAAGAAGCATTAAAAATTTATGGGCAAAATGTTAAAAATATATTATTTGTACTTTGCTTTCTGAGTATTAACGTTATTATTACCGTTATTTGGATAAGCTATAATCCTGTAATAAAAACTTTGATGCAATTGAAATTCTACAAAGCTTTAGGACTTAAAAATCTTAAAATATCATATCGTTTTAAGGTTTTGGAGCATCTAGTTTGAATTATGTTGTTTTTGAAATTTAACGTATTTTTGACATAAAATGTGAATGTGTTACTGAAGTATTTCGTCTAATTGTCATATCCTATTATGAAAGTTTATTTGTAAAAAAGAAAAGTAATTTGTGCTCTCTGAATAATAATGTATATGAAGACATACATACAAAAGTGCTAAAAAACAAATCTATTTAAAGGGCATCGGAATTCACATTCAAACACGTTCATATAAAATTTAACATCAAAACAAACAAATTGGTCTTCTGCCCAAATATCATAAAACTTTGTGCTTCATGTGCGTTCTTCTTTTCGTTATTCTTATATAAAAATTGATTTACGTATAAAATTACACTTTTACTATATGTTAAATATTTCCTATGAATATTTATAATACACATTATACGGTAAGAATTTCTATGTAAAAGAAGTTTCCCGCACAAGACAACACCAAACCGAAGAACTTAAAATAATCTTCGAAGTTGTCGATATGCTGATAGGCGCCATGATAGTTTCTAACAACGCTAGACCCCAAGGTATCCAAGTTTCGTCCAACAACAATACCATATCGATGTTTTAAACACCAGTATGATTAAATATAAATGAAACAGCATTTTTATCAACTGGCGGTGATCGCCGTGTAATAGAGGCATGGTTATTGTTGTTGTAATGCCAAGACTTTCTGGTTGATGTACTTGAAGATTGTAAAGCGATTGTTTCGTAATGACGAAGCCTTCCACAGCATTTTTTACTTTTAATTATTGCCACGAATCCCTTTCTGTATTTTTTATTGAAGAAAGCATAAAGGACGGGGTTGATACACGAGTTAGATGCACCAAGCCACTGCGCCAATGGCGTCACAACTGGAAACATTTCCTCTTCCCACTTCTGAATGGGTCCTCCAAGTTTTATTCTAGCAAATATCAGGTAAAGTGGAAACCATGATAGTACAAAAAGAATCACGACTGCTACTAACATTTTTACAACCTTCACTTTGGATTTTTGTTGCATTCTCTCCATTTGAGCATCTTGTGTGTCTGTTGGGATAGATCTTCTGGAAACTTTGATCCAAATTAAAATGTAGCACATGGTGATCAAGACCATTGGCAGAATGTAGCAGAATAAAAGGTTACCGATGACGAAGTAGAGGATTTCGCTGATCGGGTTTGGCCAAACGTCCAAGCAGAGGCGAACATGGGGATTATCATCAAAAACAACAACCAGGTCGAAGAAGAATACCCAAGGAGTAGTCACGACGATTGCGAAGATCCATATAAAGACTATCATCATTCTTGAGCGTCTTTTTGTAATCTGACATTTCAAGGGCCACCATATAGCGAGAAATCTGAAACAATGAAAGAAGATTTTGAATTAACCTTGAATGAAAAACTTGTAATTTTCCTTATTATTTTCAAACAACAAGTACAAAGTTATAACTTTAAATCTTTATGAACACAACGTTTTTATGTTATGGTGTAAGGGATAGGGTTATCGCTGCCAAGTTTTTAAATTCTACTTAAGATTTAAGATATAACCAAATATTCAAGTTAAATCTAAATCCTACTTCGTGTTGGTCCGGGCTCCTTTGCACAATAGACCATCTGCCTTCCTGCCAGGCAGCTCGTTAAAGGCAAGCATAGGCTTACCGTCACTAGCACCGTGACATCTTACTAGGTGGTAGTTTCACAGCGACTCTCTCGGATTGGTACCACCGCCTTACCTATTCCTGCCACCATGACGTCCAATGCTTGCCGTTGACGTGTTCTGGTTCGGAGGGTAAGGTAGCCGTTAAACTTACTTTTGCTCGAGGCCTAACAACCCGACCTCTGGTTAGCATCGCACCATTACCACCTTTGGTGTCTCTAGGCGGCGTGAATTTCTTACCATCAGGAAATTCGTCTGCTTGTTTGCCTTCCATTATCATAAAAAAAACTAATATTATAAATACAAAATGTGTATATATATATATATGGATCTTTGTTACTCTTTCACACTTGAATGACTTAACGAATTTGCTGAAATTTGGAATACATATACAGATTATGACCTGGATTAACATATAAGCTACTTTTAATCCCGATCACACAACAGTTTCCGATGAAAACGCGGGCGAAACCGCAAGCAACAGCTAGAGTAAAATAAACGCACACAATACCTAACGTTCAGTAATAAATAAATCAATAGAAAAAGAACACATTACTGTGTAGTATCAATAGTATTTATAGCATTATATTAGTATCGTAATTTTGATGTATTTGTTATTTGTTTTGGCAAACATTTTTTACCTCGCACAACACCTTTGTGGAATCAGTTACCGAGGGCGGTATTCCCAAACTATTATGACTTAATGACCTTCAAGAAAAGAGCGTACTCATTCCTTAAAGGTCGGAAGTCCGTGGGCGATGGTGATCACTTTCCATCAGGTGATCCACTTGCTCGTTTGCCTCCTCTTCTATAAAAATAATGAACAACAGTAAAACTGCAAAAACCTACTCCAACTATTTCATTATGTGGTTCCCCACATTGCGATTTGTTAATTATTTTTCCGAAAGATAACAGACTCCAAAATGGTTCCACATAAATTTTATCAACATCTAATTGGTAGTTTTGAATAACACTTAGGCCCACTTGCACGTTCCTGGGTTAAATATTTAACTGAAAGTTAGCTTCTTATATATGACTAATTTAATATATATTTGACAGTTTAATCCGTTATTAAACTTAACCTAGGAACGTGCAAGTGGCCCTTAGTAATGCATTAATTTATGCAATATATTAAAATTTTAGTATATTAAAAATAAATGTATATAATAATGAATAGAATATCTTATATGTCAATATAAAACATCCTAAGTCCGTATTCTGGTTCTAAACTACCTCCTCAATTTTCCTCTAAATTGGATCAGCTGTGTTTGAGTTATAAATATTGTCGCTAACACAACTTTCATTCATATAGACTTGATGAATGCAATTCCTTTTATTGTGTAGATTAAACAGATTAAAGTAAGGAGTATCTTCACACCCAAATCCCGGTAGGCACAAATAAGACACCCACGACTAGCCGAAGACACTAAGAACACAGTGTGACAGGTGGGAAGCCTATCACCAATCAGGCGTATATACAAACTCGGGCACAGTAGTTTTTATTAGAAAATTTAAAAAACATTTAAAAAAAAACTTTTAGTTGCTCGGCCCGAGGATTGAACCCGTGGCCTCATGAACTCATATTTAAAACCAGACCGCTAAACCACAGAGGTAAAATAACAAATTAAAAGAATCATATATCTTATCAAAAACGTTGCAATAGACAGCCTTCATTTAATAAAAAGCAACAAGCTTTGAGAGTTACATAATTGGATTTATACATTTTATCTTCAGGCTATACATCTCTTTGATCTAGTTATGATCTGTTCAGGTAATAAGAAGTCAATTGAGGTCAATCCTACTTTTATGAGTAGTATTTAAGCTGTAATCTATCCGACACAGAGTTTTATGAAAATATGTGACATATAGGAGCATATTTTTAAAAGAACTGCGTTCCCTATAAAATCTCTGCGATCTTTAATAGTTTGGTTTAGTTTGAAGTGCCGTTTGCCGTCTATCATTAAGCCTATGTTATAATCTGTATGTATTAGAGATATACTAGCCACTAGGCCAGCTGTGTAAAACATGTTTAATGTATAAAGAAGTTTCTCTATACTAGTAGTAAAAATAGGTAATATTTCTTAACTTATAGAGAAATACATAGCCGATTATATTTTTTTTTCTATTAACAATAAGAGTGCTAAGACCCTACCAATTAGTAGGGTTGCCAACCATATCATTATGTATATTATTATTGTATAACATTTTGGGTCGCCAAGTTACATAAAGTTGAAAAAATATTAAATTTCAGCGCAATAGCTTAGTTTTGCAATATTAAACTATTAAAATAGACGAAAAATTCACAAAAAGTGTAGGCAACCCTAGTTATAAGCTGATTTGTTAATACTAAAAAAATAATAAGATTTATAGAAAAAGCTGCTGATGCTGCTGTGATGCTTTTTTAAACAAAACAAATTCTGCACATAAAACATTTCTTAAAAAAACTACTTTATTAAAAATCTAGTAAAACGAGAGTTATTGCAAATTTTGGCGGTTTTTGTGTTTATTTGTCACGCAAAATCTGTTTTACGGATTTTTATCAATTTTCGTGTATAGCTTATAGTCCAGGTAAACATTTAGAATAACTTTTACGCCAGGAATATCTTTCATTCCCCTAACTACCTGGCTCAGGATACTGAAAGAGAGACAGAGAGAGAGAGAGAGAGTGTCGGTCTACATTGCGATAAGATGAATCTAGTTTACGGAGGACTTACTAAGGCCTGATATATGTATAATACCACACACATTATTATGTATAATACTTACAACGAAGTCGCAGGAAGCAGCAAGTATTAAAGTATCAAAGTAGGAATACAAATGGCATAACATTAGCATCAATGAACAATATTATGATTCTTGCGAAATATTACGTTAATATCAAATATTGAGGACAATATGAGGACAAAAGGTAATTTTCCAACTTTATTTATACGACTTACTTATGGTTCTAAGAATACTACTGTTATTTGGACTAAAAAAAACTTTTCTGACCTGGTTATTAAAATCAATTTGGTATTGGAAATGTTTTTATTGAGAGTTTTCGTTCTACTATCAGGAAATAACAATTTTTTAGGTCAAATATCCAGCTATTGAAAGCCACTTTGAAAAGCTGTGTTCGGGAAGTTATAAAAATCATAAAGGACATCTTGAATAAACCCAATGGCTTATCCTATTAATATTATAAATGCGAAAGTTTGTAAGTATGGATGTATGGATGTTTGTTACTCTTTCACGCTCGAATGGCTGAACGGATTTGTCTGAAATTTGGAAGACAGATAGATTGTGACCTGGATTAACATATAGGCTATTTTTAATCCCGATCGCACACCGGGTTTCTGTGAAAACGCGGGCGAAGCCGCAGGTAGCAGCTAGTGACTAAATAAATTGTAGTATATATTTTTAGTAAATAAATATTTTTAATTTATTTCATGTTAATTCTTGTCTTTCCATTTTATATCACTTCATAGTATAAAACAAAGTCGATTCCTCTGTCCCTATGTCCACTTGTAGGCTTAAATCTTTAAAACTACGCAACGGATTTCGATGTGTTTTTTTTAATAGATAAAGAGGAAGGTTTATATGTATATTTTATACTTGTGCGAAGCCGGGGCGGGCCGCTAGTTTTATAATATTTTTTTAATGTACAAATCAAATACATAAATAAAATTGCAGTGTCTGACACTGTCGTGTTACAGTTCGAATGTATATATATATATAATAGGGTAGTCGGTTAAGTCTTTGATCATCAGACATAAGTGATGATAATTTCTTGATATCATGAGAGACGCATGCTTTGTTTTTTTATAAAAGGGTGAAAACTAAGGATATTGAAAGTAATTATAAATAGTATCTTCACGCTCATATCCCCGAAGAGGTAGGCAGAGGCACAACCAGCACACCCACGATTAGCCGAAGACACTAAGTCCCACAATGTGATAGGTGGTAAGCCTATCTCCGACCGGGCACATATCCAATCCCGAGAAACATTTTTTCTTAAATTAGAAAATTGAAAAAATCAAATTTTCTTTTTGTTGCCCGACCTGGGATTCGAACCCGGGACCTCATGCAGTCAAGTCCAACACCTGAACTGCTAGACCGCAGAGTTATAAATAAATGCGTTAAAGGACTCAACTTAAAAATATATATCTTCCTGCCAATTCCCGAAAAGGTAGGCAGAGGTATAACCAGGGTTTGCACGACTAGCCTAATACTAAGTCCCACAATGTTACTGGGGAACACCCTATCGCCCGGGCATGTATCCAATCCCAGGCGACGTTGTTTTTACTATAAAAATGAAAAAAAAAACACTTTCTTTTTTGTCATCCGACCCCGGAATCGAATCCAGGACCTCACTGGGCTTATTCACTTAAGTGCACCAAAGAGGCGAAAACAAAAAAGAACATATACCTAATGTAATATTTTACAAGTTATAAACATTCCACATAACAAGTTTAAGTATATAAAATACCCATTTCCTATTTTTTTTTGCTGCCAAACCCCGGGATCAATTCCGGGACCTCATGGACTCAATTGTTGTACTTGACCGCACCACAGAGGCTATAACAAGAAATAATTAGTACTTAATATAATATTTTATAAGTCATGAATATTCTGTAAAACAAGTCCAAGTATATGAAATAAGTTTCGGTCATTAGCAGGTCAACATCGTCGCTTGACCTCGGAAACTACGATAAATCCTAGGTGGTCTATCACAAGATGAGAGCAGCTTGAGTTAATGGAGTGAGGGTCAGATCTAAAGCACCAAAGCGGCAATTTGGAATCCTTATATGAGGGTTTTGTAAAAACTAATTAAATTACCAGACTGTTTAGAAGGTCCCATCCCATCTACATAAGATTTTTTAATGTATTTGGAATACTAACAATGGAGTTGATAAAAATAAAGAATACGCTGAAAGATTATATACTTCTTATCGTCGGTGCTTGGTGGAATTCCATTCTTGATGCAATTTATTTAGAAACACTTGTACTTTCCACAATATATTTTAAAACCATAAAAAATAATAAAATATGCTGTGGAAAGTACAAGTGTTTCTAAATAAATTGCATCAAGAATACGCTGAAAAATAGATCCATAATATTTAAAATTAATTTATTTCTTGACTAGTTTGTCACTTGCGTTTTCCATCAAAGATATTGCTGTTTTTATGTTCAAAAGGACATATACCAAATACGCCCTGAGTCCAGCAAGCATCAAATGTATGTAGTAATTTATTAGATGTTCTTTTATGAAATATTTCCGTACCGTATTTTGAAAAGGATCAACACAATTTCATTCTTTATTTTTCTGTTTTAATAATATTTGACGCTGTGAAATATACACAAACTTTTTCGTTTGTCTTGAATTGATATTTTTTTATTTCAAAAAACTGCAAACGAAGAGTTAATATTGGATTCAGCTGAAATAAGGACTGACGTTATAAAACATTAAAATATAATAATAAAAATCAACTATAATACTATATTAATAAGTTGCAACGTATTTTTATTTTAGCACTTGCCCTGTGCTTGGGATAAATTTTCTATAAAT
>NJDC01004261.1:107509-119417 GCA_002245475.1 Calephelis virginiensis
TTGCAAAAAAACTATTTGAAAATTAAACCTTGGACACTTATTTACTAACTTTAAAGGTCTTGGTTTAAAATATTGCACATAATTATATATATATAAATACTTGCACATAATTTGCTTACTGTGAGGTTAGATCAGTAGGTACTTTATTTGTCTAGCAATATTTTTTAAATATTTCTCACTTCATTTATAAATAAGGGTTATTTAAATAATGATAATTTCATGTTAAAATTAATATTATTAAATTACCTCTGCCGACTTATTCAGTAATATGGCCGTGAAATATATATAAATACTTGCACATAATTTGCTTACTGTGAGGTTAGATCCGTAGGTACTTTATTTGTCTAGCAATATTTTTAAAATTTTTCTCACTTCATTTATAAATAAGAGTTATTTAAATAATGATAATTTCATGTTAAAATTAATATTATTAAATTACCTCTGCCGACTTATTCAGTAATATGGCCGCGAAAACAATGAAACTTATTTAGGTTGTAGATAGCAATATATACGTTTGATAAATGAAGTGAAATATTTATCAGCGTAAAAGTTAAAAACAGGTTCCTCAAAGGTTAGTAAGTTTATCATGAAATTAAGTGTTACTTGCGGCTTTGCTCGCATGGCAGTTAATATAAATACTGGACTGGAGTTGAATTAAAAACTCTAAGAAAAATTTATTTCTTTATAAATGTACTTATTTATTTTTAAATATCCCACTAATGAGGACTTTCACACAAGCTTTCCACCCTTATTTCACCACCTTTAGGGGTAGAATTTCCAGAAACGCTTAAATAAGTATCTATTTTTTTGAAAAAGTAGCCCAAAAATAAAGTTTTATGTTACTTACCTAAAAAAGTGGCGGTCTTCCATTAAGGCTTTCAACTCCTATTTTAACCCCTTACGGGTAGAATTAATAGAAACGGTTTAACACGATCTACCCAATTTTAATACAAAGGCTAAAAATAAAGTTTCATGTTTCTAACTTAAGAAATTATGGCTTTCCATACAAACTTTAACCCCTAAGGGGGTAATTAGGGGAAGAATCATCAAAATTTCTTACTACATCAAAATTCTTACCTATTCCTGCCGCCATAACGTCATGACGTGTTCCGGTTCGGAGGGTAAGGTAGCCGGTAAACTTACTTTTGCTCGAGGCCTAACATCTCGGCCTCAGGTTGGCAACGCACCATTACCACCTTTGGTGTCTCTAGGCGGCGTGAATTTCTTAACATTAGGAAATCCGTCTGCTTGTTTGCCTTCCAATATCATAAACAAAATCCATCCTTAGTTGGTGTCTACCCAATAAGACGACCCTAATCGCCAAATATCATGCCTATAACTCTCACAGTTTTTGCTCAGCGATGATAAATCAGTTCGTCAGGACATGTTTTTTTATTTTATAAGTATTTACTTTTCCTTACGATATAACTTACTTTTAACTTATGCTGCCTCTGAGGTCTAGCGGTCCGGGTGTTGGACTTGACTGCATGAGGTCCCGGGTTCGAATCCCGGGTCGGCACACAACACAAAGAAAATTGGATTTTTCCTATTTTCTAATAAAAAAAAATGTTGGTCGGGATTGGAAATGTGCCCGGTAGGCGATAGGCTTGCCACCTATCACATTGTGGGACTTAGTGTCTTCGGCTAGTTGTGGGTGCCTTGGTTGTACCTCTGCCTACCTCTTCGGGGATGTGGGCGTGAAGATACTTTTTAACTTATGTTGTTCTAACAAAGCTTAGATTATAAAATTTGACAATGATAGACGCTAATCAACGATTCTAAAACATACAAATAAATATCAAAGCTATCGAAATAAATATAATGAAAGCTCGTAGAAATGTAGACGAATGTTTTTATGGCACAAATACCTGCCTTTATTGGAAATCAAACCTGAGCCTCGTGAATGATCGTGGAGTAACGTGTGTACGCTAAATAAATAAATATCCTTGGACAAGTCACACAAATTGAACCTAACCCCAAAGTAAGCAAATTATATGCTTGTGTTATAGGTGTTAGTCAACGATTTTAATACATAGAAATACTTAAATATATACCAGAATATATTTAATAAACACCCAGACCCGGAAACGCAGACATCTAAATGTTAATCACACAAATGCCTACTCCCGTCGGGAATCGAACCTGAGCCTCGCGGTGTTACTGATGTAGTTAGGCCTGTACGCTAGTCACTCGACCAACTTGGCTAAACGAATGAGGTTTTTAAAAGAAAGTACGAATACACATAAACGTCAATAAATAATTGGAACACGTAGCTGGATTGCTTCCAGAAACTAAGCATTTATATTGAATCCCTGTCAGTTTATTTGTTGACAGAATCATGACATTTGCAAAATAGTGAAATGGGGTACGTTTTTATTATTATTTTGTTATAAGATTGAATCAAAATGAAATGAAGACTATTTTAAGTGCAGAATATTTGTGTTAATAAGATGTTGCAAAAATAATTAAATATACCAACATTTTTGTACGAAAATATTTTAATATTTATAAAAAAATGATTAATTACAAATTTATTTACTTTTATGTAAATCATTTAATTTTATTACTTCCTTATTTATTACTAAAATTTATAATTGTACATAAATTTAACCCTATCTACCTATTTTTCATTTAAATTACCAGCGTCTCCGAACCTAACTAGTCAGGAATGAAAACGGCAAAATAAACTCCCCGACCACCAGGACTAACGACAATAGAACTATCTGCCCTATAACACCACTATTTCAGAACCTAGCTAGAACAGAAAAAAAATGGCGAGAAAAACTCCTCAGCAATCAAGATATTTTTAATTATAGAAAGTGAATCATAGTTACAAATATTTTATTACATATGCTTTCCTGTGAGATAACATTTTCTTTAAGAGCAAGTCAAATACCTTCTTTCTAAATCAGTAATTTTTTTTTGTTTATTTTCGAAAATTGTCTGAGAAATAAATGAAAAAAACTTTTTGATTTTTTTTATAGAAGAGGAGGAGACCTGATGGATAGTGATCACCTCCGCCCACGGACATCCGCAACACCAGGAGTATCACAGATGCATTACCGATCTTTGATTTTAAAATACATATCTCGAAAGACACTAGGTACCTATATCAGAAAATGTCTAACATCTTATTATAAAAAATTAACTATCATGGCGTATGTTTTGCCAAACACTGTATAAACTTGTCTCTCAATCAATTCTAGTTTAATAATTGCTTAAATTTTTGTAGTAAGATGAAATATGTTCTATCAAACATATTAAATTTTAGAACCTGGCAAAAGGAAAGGAAAATCCAATAACTGATTTTTAATTACATTACCCAAAAATATATTTCATAAAAAAATATCCTCAAAATTTATTCGTGGTACGTCTCACCCGAGGGGAAATTGGATTCGTTATGAAACATTTCATGCAATAATTGATAAAATTGTGGGACCGGCTCGGTAAACGTAACTTTTACAGAATTTTAATATTATTTGATAAAAAGGTCGTTTTTTATGCAAAAGACAACGAACAAGCACTCGACTCTCTGGATAGAAAGAGACAATTGTAGCCTATATATTGTAATAGATGCTATAAGCTTATCAAGCACATGACTCTTTAGATAAAAAGAGACAATACCTGTATACATACATATATATATGACAGCCTCTTTGATCGAGTAGCTAGCGTACACGCCTAACTACACTGACTTACTGCGAAGCTCGGGTTCGATTCCCTGTTCGGGGTAGGCATTTGTACGATGAATATTTAGATGTTTGCATTTCCGGGTCTGGGTGTTTATTAAACTTATTCTGGTTAGGACGTAGTTTTGGACGACCTCTCACCCGGTGGACTAATGATCTGGTCAAAGTCGCGGGGAGTCGCTGGATGCAAGCGGCTGGTGATCGTGACTTGTGGCGATTTTTTGGGGTCTATGTCTAGCAGTGGACATCCTCCGGCTGATGATGATGATAATTCTAGTTTTCTATTTAAATATTTCTATGTATTGATATCGTTGACTAACACCTATAACACAAGCATAATATTTGCTTATTTTATATAATATATGTTTTAAGTTTATCAAACACATGACACTCTTGATAGTAAAGGACAATTGAAGTTTATATATAACAGATTTTATAGATTTATCAAGCACATGACTCTCTTGATAGTAAAAGACAATAATTGAAGCCCATACACAGGGCAACTTTGAAAGGAGCGTCCACATTTTTACATTATGTAAAGACTTATATGGTATTGCAGTTTAAATGTTATTGCCAAGTTGTAATATTTACTTTTATAAACATTCATTTAAAACAGTCCTCAGAAATGCTTCACTTGTTGTCACGCTATATCGTACTTAGTACGAAATACGAATCATGATGTCACCAGCCGGCGAATGCGACTGCTGTCGATGGGAACCAGTTTTATCCTTTGTATACGTTATAAACATACATCTTGTATTTTGCCTCGGATAAAAATTATATATTAATGTTTATTTTAAATTTTAGTTTTATCATAGATCGAGTAGTGTAATCGTTTCCAAGTCATTTCCCAAAATTTGGCTGGCACTTTAGATGTAACCATGTTTATAACAGATGTTATAGGTTTGTCAAACACATGACTCTCTTGACAGTAGGAAACAATTGACGCCTTTATATAATATACGTTTTAGGTTTATCATTTGTCCTGTAGGTGTTTCTTTTTTCATATGAGAGGTCAGTGAACAAATACACTGGTTTCTACTATTAGATGGTAAGAGATAACCGGAGCCTATAGACATCATAGACGTTGTATGAGCTTCGCTGTTATGTAGCCGGGTATTAGGCTAATTATTGAGTAAGTCTGCCGGCTGGGCTACCCTAAGGACCGGAACATGACATTGCCATTATGGCAGCAGGAATGGGTAAGGCACTAGATGCCCATGCAAATTGCTGCACAGCACAGCACGATATAAAAATGTTGAAGCTACATAATAAAGACATAAAATAACCCAATAAACACCTAAGATGTTACTAATGAGCTTGTGTATTCTAAATCCCAGCATGGATTACGACAATGTCAAGCACTGCCAATGATGACAGCAATGCTAAACTACTGCATATCACTAAGTGCTAAGGAGTAGAAATAGATTTAGGTGTCAAATTATGACTGCTGTAGCTAATGTACTACAAATCTCTTAAGTTTTTTGTTAGCAGTATGCTTGACCGCCCCATTAATAAACATAGACTAAATTACTCCAGGGTTTAACTTGATAGCGTAATCTGCATGAGTATCATAAAGACTGTAATAAATGCTTCTTAATGAGACCGTAGCAGTTTGGGCTTATGTACAATAACGATTAGTAATTCTGATAAGGATCTGAGAAGGTCTAATCTAATCACGCCTCTTTATATTAAGCTACCAAACATTCCGCAACAACGACAGTTTCTAGAAGCTGTATACTCTTGGGATATCAGTTTAAGATCTTGGGGATTCATTCATTTGCCTTGCATTTGTAAATGTTTAATAAACGTATACAACAGTTTTAATAAATAAAACAACTTAGGCAGTGATTACACATATGTATAAGTCTCTTGAAAAATAATTTTAACCGACTTCAAAAAAGAAAAAGCTTAAATCGACTGTACATTATTTTTTTATTTTTTGTGTTTCTTACGCGATTACCCGACTAATGGCTTATCGATTTTGGTGGTTTCTTTCTAGGTGGTAGAGTTTCGCAGCGACTCACCCGGATTGGTACCACCGCCTAACCTATTCCTGCCGCCATAACGTCATGACGTATTCCGGTTTGGATGGTAAGGTAGCTGGCAAACTTAATTTTGCTCGAGGCCTAACATCCCGGCCTCAGGTTTGCAACGTTTTACAACCATTAACAACTTTGATGTCTCAAGAAATCCATCTGTTTGCTTGCCTTGCCAGATCATAAAAAACGTTAAATTAAAAAATATTATAAATAAACATTATATTATATTTTATGATACGTATGTATGTATATTATATTTTATTATTTGTTATCTAACCAAAAAATATCAAAAAGTAAATTTTATTAACCTATACATTCGTTGTAATTTAAGTCTTTCAAGTGCAGAAAAAAGTTTTAAATTGTACAAGAAAATATAAGTAGCACAAAAGTTCAATCATATATTTCTCGACAGTCGGGAAATAAGTGACGTCGAAAAAGTACAAACTGTCGTATTGACATGTTGACTAATGGTTGATGTCAGGCAGAACCTGGTTCAGTTTGGCCCCAAGGTGGTACTTTCAAAAACAGTTCGATGCCCCTTTTACCCGAATTACTGATTTAGGAGATATATCCCACAGGATCAAAGAAAAATAAAAGCTGGTAAATTTATTGAAGTTTTTATAGAGCAGCTCATACTGCTATTATTGAGAAATCTTATATATTAGCTTATTAAGTCTCGTTTATCTTGAGTCTAGTTGTAATAATATTGACTATAAACCACAAGGGTAGAGGTTACATTCCCTATTTGAATAAAGATTTTCGTATCTAATAACTTTTGTTGTGTTGAATGATTTATTGGGTTGGATCTTGGCATATGTCAATGTTTTAATAAAGAGGGTATTGACATGATTAAAAAATCTAGAAATCTATGGTGGTATGTATCATAACGCTCATTTTCCTGAAGAGGTAGGCAGAGATACAACCAGGGCACCCATGACTAGCCGAAGATACTAAGTTCTACAATGTGAAACCTATCGCTAACCGAGCACATATCCAATCCCGAGCGACATTTTTTTATTAGAAAATTGGAAAATAAAATCATCTTTTCGTTGCCCGACTCGGGAATCGAACCCGGGACTTCATGCAGTTAAGTCCAACATCTGGACTGCTAGACCACAGAGGCGAAATCCAGAGTTTTGTTGCTAAGACATTTTGTTAATGATTTAAAAATAACATTACCGCTTATCTTAGATAGGTTATTAATGTTAGCCGTAAGCTGTGTAAGAGCAACAGATAGACAGACAGATTTTCGCATAATACTAATATGGAAATAGTTCCCCGTGTTGGTCAGGGCTCGCTTGCAAAATAAACCATCTGCCTTCCTGCCAGGCAGCTCGTAAAAGGCTAGCATAGGTTTAACGTCACTAGCATCGTGACATCCTACGAGGTGGTAGAGTTTCGCAGCGACTTTCCCGGATTGGTACCACCGCCTTACCTATTCCTGCCGCCTTAACATCAATGCTGACGTGTTTTGGTTTGGAGGGAAAAGTAGTTAGTAACTTAATTTGCTCGAGGCCTTACATCCCGGTCAACCTGAGTTGGCAACGCACCATTACCAGCTTTGATGTCTCTAGGAGGCATGAATTTCTTACCGTCAGGAAACTCCTATATTATAAAGGCAACGACTTTTAGTCTGTTGTTAAAATATTTTATGATTTCAACTCACGATATAAAATTTAATAAGTACCATTTATTTGCAGAAATAATGCAAAAGTATTTTTGGTGAAGCAACATTGATCGACGGCTGCTCATTATGGGGCAAGTTGACACGTATTTTGTGAATAATTACGACTGATATTTCACTTTAATAAAGCAGATGCTCTTTCAAGATGGCTTCGAAGATCAAGTAGCATTAAGCAATAATATCCTTATTACTCAATTAGGACAGGACCTTTAGAATACCACCTCTGGTATAATTGTTCGCTGTTGGTGTTCACTACATGAGGGTCGATTTGATTCCCGGGTCTGGCAACTCAATTTTTTTTTAATTTTCAATTTTGTTTAAAATTAGCTAGTTGCTAGGTTGGCGAAACTCTTCCCACCTATCAAATCACGAGGGACTATATCATCGGCTAATCGTGGATGGCCTAGTGATAACTCTGCCTACCTCTTAGTAAAGATGCCTACTTATTTCTCTTACCTTCCGAAAAAAATAAATTATCTGGAATTCATGTTTTTATTAAAATAGCCTAGACACAGAACTCGTACAAGTAGTAGGTGAACAATTTCTGGGTTTAAGTATATCCAAATAGCCATAAAATTGGCATATATTTCAATAAAGGTTGGGTCACACTGAAGGTCTTAACATATTATGCTACAGACACACCCATCCACCCGTTGCTCATAAAATCAGAACAATAGACAAAAGATTATTTTTATAGATAAGAGCTGGGTATAATGACCTTACAAATCTTGGGTGACCACACTTTTTGAAGTAAGCGAGACTGTCCATTAAATAAAATATTAACTGTATCTAGGTTTTTTAATTATTATTACTGATAATCTTAATTACAATCTTACTATAGTTAAATACGAAATGAGTGAAAATGTATCTTCACGCATATAGCCCCGAAAAGGTAGGCAGAGACACAACCCACGACTAGCCGAAGACACTAAGCCCTATTCAACTGACTGAAAACGTCCAAGAAGGCCAGGTATATTAAGCGTGGACAAGGAATTTGTCGAAGAAAAAAATGAAATTGAAAGAGAAACCTGTTTCTGGCCATTACATTTTGTTTTCGATTTTGACCTCGCCACTTCTAGGTATTTATTTGAGGTACTTATTTGATGAAAACTATAATTTAAAACTATAATCTAGGATTTTCTTTGCTTGTCCCCCTTTGTACAGAATTCTGGCAATACCAGGAATATGGTCAATAATCAAATATTTGCCCATATAAATTGGTAGATTATGTTGGAATGTCTAAATAATTTTAACTTATTTACCTATTCCCCAAACAAACTCTTTTTTCAATTTGAAAAAAAAATTACATTTTTAAATAAATTCTTTAAAAAAATACACATTCACTACACACACTACTGGTACCCTTTCCTTCAAGTTGTTGCCCACGGCATTATCCGCGTTACTAAATTTATTCTTCTTTCCCCTTGTTGTCGTTGAGATGTCGAAATATGTTTGTCCTTCTCCCTGTTTTAGTCGAACAGAATGTTTAGCAATTACCAAGGGTGGAGTCAGCATTTGTGTCATGTAAATATGGTATATTTTGACGTAGTAAAAACGTGTTAACTTTAAGAAGACATGATTTGCTAAGTATCATTGAACTACTTATTTAAGTTGCAGACAATAAGAAAGTCTGGGAATGACATGCAAACATACATAAAAATATACATATATTTTCCAATGTTAAAATCGACTGGGAGATATGCCACATCCATCATTCTCTTCACACTATTTTCTGAAGGTTGTGCAGACTTTAAGGGTGCATTCTTTCACCGAATGTCAGGCTGTTTTCACGTTTTTAAATGAAGACAAACTTGTACTACAACAGTAACAGTGTTTCTTCATTTAAAATATGAGTATTTAGAAGTTTTACTGAAACAATACCGACAATGGAACATTTCAATTTTATTAGTTTGATTTATTTATTTTTAAACATTTCAAAAAGGATGAGGTCCTTCATTCGAATTTGATTTTTTTCGCATGTTTATTACGTGATTACTCGTATAGCCAACCGATTTCGACGATTATTTTATAAGAAGTTAAGTCGTGATTTCGAGTTGGTCCCGTATTACTTTAATACATTTGAGATCTGACTATTGGTTTTTGAGTTTAAATTCATAAATAAAATTCCATTTTTGTCGACCTCAAATTCAAACAACTCGAAAATTACTAGTAGGATAAAATTAATGTAAAATCATTTCGGTATCATTTTCTTTCTTTCGAATAAGAACGATCAAACCGCGACGTGGTATCTAATGAAATATTTGGTGTTGTTTTTTGCACTTTTACTGAGTTTAATTATTTCTTTCTGGTTTTAAATCACGTCAGATCTAAAGAAGGTTTCATTTCTTTTTTTAAATAGTTACCTGCCTAATAAATGTGTTTTTAAGTTGAGATCTACGTCAGAAACTTGTTCAAAATTACATTAGAAATATTAAACAAACAAAAATCGAAGTATAAAATCGCTAAGTAAGGACTTGAAAGAATACACAAACAAACCTTCATATTTATAATATTAGTAAGGATTATCAAAGTTTGTGCCACTTATTTAAATGGTTTTAAATTGCAGGCATAAATTTAACGAGATATCGCCTCCATATTTACATATAAGTATAATTCTCTCATTATAATGATTGATTGGAATAACGAGAACCTCCAGCAGCACAATGCTATAATCAATTTTATTTGCAACTGCTTAACATAAGTGGCCTTGTAGACTCGCGAAATATGTAAGCACTAGTTGTTACTCGAGACTTCTCCCGCATTTTAAAACCAGGAAAAGCATCATTACATATCACGGCAAGGCCCGTAACGGGGTAGAAAACACTTACATATATACTTATTAACGCCAAGTCCCTTACGGCGTAGGCAGAGAGTATCGAGTGCCAAATCTTATGATCTTAGCAGACCTCTCTGGCTTTCTCCACATTCACACAAATAGGTTTCGGAGACTTGATACCTTCGGTTAATATCCGAACTAATTGATCGTATAAGTTTAGCCTTAAAAGATCATTTACCCGGATAAGTTTATGACATTGGAAGGCAAACAAGAAAACGGATTTCCTGATGGTAAGAAATTTACCCCGCCTAGAGACACCAAAGGTAGTAATGGTGAGTTGCCAACCTGTAGCCGGGATATTAGGCCTCGAACAAATGTAAGTTTACCGGCTACCTTATCCTCCGAACCAGAACACGTCAACGGCAAGCATTGACGTTATGGCGGCAGAAATAAGTACGGTGGTGGTACCAATCCGTGCGAGTTGCTGCAAAACTCAGAAATCCATCTGCTTCTTTGCCTTCCAATATCATAAAACTAAACATGACTACAATATTCCAGACTAAAGTAAGCAAAGCTCGAATAACATCCACATACATCTTCTCTCTCTTACATAAAGTACCAGTCAGGTTTTTATACAATCGATTAAGTAGATTAAAATTCAGAGAGACAAAAATTCAAAAAGTGCTAAACATGTGTTCAGAAAATAGATGAATGCAGCTATAATATAGGTATATAAAATATCATATAGGTGAGGCTATAGTCGCATACGCCTATTTTTTAAAAAAATATCTTCCGTCTATATTCTAGAAGAAGTAGACAGAGGTACAACCAGGGCACCCACGACTAGCCGACGACACCAAGTCCTACAGTGTGATTGGTGTCATGCCTGTCGCCATCATCATCATTATCATTATTTCAGCCATAGCACGTCCACTGCTGAACATAGGCCTCCCCCGTTGACTTCCACTTCGACCGGATGGAAGCGGCCTGCATCCAGCGAGACCCCGCGACCCTCATAAGGTCGTCTGTCCATCTCGTGGGTGGCCGTCCTATGCTTCGCTTGCCGGTGCGTAGTCTCCACTCGAAAACTTTTCTGCCCCAACGGCCATCAGTTCTCCGCGCTATGTGCCCCACCCACTGCCACTTCAGCTTGCCAACCCAGCTGGTTATGTCGATGACTTTCGTTCGCCTGCGGATCTCCTCATTTCTGAATCAATCTCGCAGGGAAACCCCGAGCATAGCCCGCTCCATAGCTCGCTGTGCAACCTTGAGCTTGTTTATCAGGCCCACAGTAAGAGACCACGTCTCGGTGCCGTAGGTCATCACTGGTAACACACACTGGATAAAGACTTTTGTCTTGAGACACTGAGGTATTTCGGACGAAAAGGCGCTACGGAATTTCCCGAACGCTGCCCAACCGAGTTGGATTCGTCTATTTACCTCTTTCTCGAAGTAAGACCTACCTAACTGGACCATTTGTCCTAGGTATATATATTCGTCGACAACTTCGAGGAACGCGTTCCTAACTGACACTGGGGTGGGCGCTACATGGACATTCTGCGTGATTTTCGTCTTGTCCATGTTCATCTTAAGGCCCACCTGCCTGGAAACACGATTGAGGTCTTCGAGCATTGTACTAAGGTCTTTCAGCGATTTCGCCATTATGACTATGTCATAGGCAAATCGAAGCTGAGTGATGTACTCACCGTTGATGTTG
>NJDC01004261.1:120062-137183 GCA_002245475.1 Calephelis virginiensis
TTACGCCTATTTTTAAAAAAATATCTTCCGTCTATATTCTAGAAGAAGTAGACAGAGGTACAACCAGGGCACCCACGACTAGCTGACGACACTAAGTCCTACAGTGTGATTGGTGTCATGCCTGTCGCCAACCGGGTACAAATCCTATCCCGGGTAACGTTATTTTATAACCATTTTCTATTTTTTTGATGCCCAATTTTATTTAATATTTAAAACTAGCTGTTTCGGCGAACTTCGTTACACCCATTCAGTTTGTATTGAAAAAAAAATTAAATTATAAATAAAATAAAATTATATAATTAAAATAAAATTATAAATTACAAAATATTTCATTGCAGTCTATAGGGATAAAAAAGTATCCTATGTCCTTCTCCTGGTTCTTTTTTTTTATAGCAGAAGAGGCAAACGAGCAAGTGGGTCACCTGATGGAAAGCGATCACCTCCGCCCACGGACATCCGCAACACCAGGAGTATCACAGTTGCGTTGCCGACCTTTAAGGAATGAGTACGCTCTTTTCTTGAAGGTTCCTAAGTCATAATCGTTGTTACGGTTCTTAGCTAACTCCCGATTAAGTAGTAGCTAAATCGGTTTAGCTACTCTTGAGTTATAAATAGCGTAACTGACACGACTTTCTTTTATACAGAATTCACTATTCTACAGTTTTTTTACAAGTATAATATAACAAGTATAAGTATATATTACATTATATTAATATTAAATTTGTTTTGCCATAATTTAATTACAAATTAATCGAAAATATACATTTCTTTAGGTTTTAAAGTTTATAGATCAATTATTGTATCGTTCAAAAGATAAACATCAAAATAAATGTACTAATTAAACAAGTAATGACGTTTTATTATTACGGTATGAGAAACTTCGTAACGAATTATTTTTGATCGTATCATTTTCCACTGGTTTAATGCGTACTTGAAATATATCTTTACATATATGAAATTATTAAAGGGCTGTGTTTGTACATTTATTTCCTTCGTGTTGGTCCTGGCTCCTTTGCAGAATAGATCATCTGCCTTCCTGCCAGGCAGCTCGTAAAAACCGTGACATCTGACTAGGTGGTAGAGTTTGCAGCGACTCGCCCGTATCTGTACCAGCATCTTACTTGTTCCTACCGCCAAAACGTCAATGCTTGTCGTTGGCGTGTTCCGGTTCGGAGGGTAAGATTGCCGGTAAACTTACCTTTGGTCGAGGCCTGACACCCTGGTCTCAGGTTGGCAACGCACCATTACCAACTTTGGTGTCTCTAGGTGGCGTGAATTTCTTACCATCAGGAAATCCTTCTGCTTGTTTGCCTTCCAATATCATAAAAAAATGTTACAATAATTGCAGTTTTGTTTATATCAAATATTTTTTGGCGCCAAAACTCTCGGGTCTTAAAATGTGTTTTGATTTCAATATTGGCATAAAATTAATGCTGTTCGTGATTGGCTAATCTTTTTATTACATTTGTCATATCACATTGTGGGATTTATTATACCTTGGGCTAATCGTGGGTGCCCTGGTTGTACCTCTTTGGGAATACGGGTGGTAATATACTTACTTACTCTGAATACTTAGCGAGCCATTACACACCACATTACCACATTCATTGAACTACCTGACGGATAGCCTACCGTTCATGGAGGTGAATGATATTTAGACCAAATCGATATCTTTGTAATTGTTTACCATCACTCAAACGTGATTCAGTGACTGGTAGAACTGTCAGCAAAACCTACCTTCCAATGTCTTATCGTCTTACTACAAAAATATTTAAACACCCGTTAAACACACGTTTTACTAAGCACGGTATAAACTTTGACTCTAATTAATAACATATTGCCACATCAACCATGTGTATAATGTTATTAGTTGGATTTCAATTTCAAGCAGTGTTTAATTAAACATGTGTTTAACTAAACACTGTCTAAAATTAGCTTATTAATGATAAGGTGGTTAAATTCTAAAGCATAGCCGCAATTTTAAACTAGTGTATGAATAAATGGATGAATATGTCAACATCCAACCCAACCAAGTCTAAAATAAGTTCGCAAATTACTCTCGTTACGCAAATTGTTTTGCGCCTATTAATTTGACCGACGGCGTAATAATCAAGGTCCCTACGAAACATCGATAACAATTTTGATTGGTTACGCAACTGGGTCAAATTAAGAGGTATGTCTGATAATATGTATATCGATACATCACAGCCGATGCTATCTTTGTCACCTAATTTGCAATAAATGTCACTTTATTAGCAATCAATCATTTTTAGAGTAGCAACATCATAGATATCTAATTTAATCTAGGTATTTATTTTTTCTCATATGATAGTTCAGCGAAGAATGTTTAAAATTTGATAGAAACATATGTATATACTTATAACTTTGTTAAGTTTTTAATAATTTCGAATTTAGAAAAGGGCGATGAGTTTCTTCCACCGGATCTACTTTGCGTGGTCATGATTCCAATCCGATGGTAGTTTATAAAAATGTGGACGCGCACAAGTACCACTTTTAATGTTCACGTATATTAAGTTTTTCCTGATTCTGATTTTGATCAGGATCACGGTTTTTCTAATAGTAAAAGAAATTTGTGACCTATACACAACACAAATGTTATAGGTGCGTCGCTGTCCTGTGGTCGGGATTTATCATCCCGCTTATGCTGTAAGTTTGCCGGCTACCATACCTTCCGAAAGAAAAACAATGACAGAGTGATTATATCGACAAAAATAGGTAAAAACAATGGGAGTTGTTAATCGCATGCAAATTTGGTATGTATATAAACAGTACAAATCATACAAAACAATTACTTATTTTTGTATAGTTGTGTAAAAAATATATCCCCGTGTTTGTCAGGATGCGGGTCTCCAAAGTAAATGATCTATTCTTTATTTTTATTCACAAATACTGTACAAAAGTAAAGAAAGAAAAGTATCTTCACGCCCATATCACCGAAGCAATCGGCGGAGGTACAACCAGGCCACCCATGACTAGCCGAATACACTAAGTCCTACAATGTGATAGGTGGCAACCCTATCGCCAACCGGGCACATATCCAATCCTAGGCAACGATATTTTTTATTAGAAAATTTAAAATATACATTTTAATTTTCTATGGTCCCCAACCCGGAGATCAAACGCGGGACCTCTAGAAGTCAATTCCAACGCTTGTTCGCTAGACAACAGAGGTATAGAGGTAGAGGATAACTTAATGACATGCAGCACCTATCCATCTGTCTTCTAGGCTAGCTGTTCCTAAGACGCGAGCATAAGTTAAATACATAATTACCAACAAACTGGTGGTAGAATTGCAGTGGAATTTACCACCAAACCTATTCCTGCCGTTATAATAACAGTGGAACTGTCTTGAAGGTAAGATAGACTTACATATTTGGCTGTAAGACATAGACGATCCTACAACTTGTTTCATGACTACAGAGTACCGTTTGAGTAACGCAATCAGGTGAAAAGTGTGCTTATTTCTTTGATACATGTCAGCGAAGAAGCGCGCAATTCTCATAACCTTCTTCTAAAATTCTTTCGCTGGATCTTCTCAGTGTGTGACCACGATTCCGATCCGGTGGTATATTTAAAAATATGTCGACATACATAAGTATCACTTGTATGGTCCATGTTCGGTCTAAGTATTTTCATTTGGCAATGAATGGCAAATGCTCACGCCCACTGCTAGTTGTCAAATATCTAATCTGTCATTCGCTCCATATGACGGTTCACAGCTCTGTCAATGACTTTTAAAATTTAATCTAATTTAATCGGGAATCATACCGGGGTGATTAAGTTTATACGGCATATAATCATATAATTAACCTGCTTCGGGCAGACATTACGGTTATTCGGACAACAAAACAAAATTCTTAACTCGTGTCGAACGTGGTCTTGTGACAACGGAATACAACTTTATAACTCGGCGTACTTAATAAATTCGGGAATCAAAGTGTAGTACTTGGTGTATCATCGGTGGACGACAGGCCTTTCAACCATCTTCGGACATCGAGTTCCGCAGGGAAGTCAACCCCTTTAACTTTATATATATTAATTTCCTACTACCTTCTTCCCTCGTATAAGACTTCCACTGCGCGAGGTGAGGCGCGACAATGTCCTCATTGTTAGGTAAGTGATTAATAATTCTTCTCAGCTGGAGTCGGCTCCAACAGTTCTCGTGAATAAAGTTTTTTCTGATTCTGATTCTATAGGGTTACTCTCGAGTCTCGATTTCATACAAATTGAAATGAACGGATATGGTATTTTAGGTACTCTGTAATACAATACTAACGAATTATTAACATTTAGTTAAAAATAAACAATAAATTATTTTATCAGATTCATTGAATTTTCTTGGAACTAAGTGTTAGTAATCCGCTATTTCTCTATTGAAGAGTACCTAAAATGACATGTTCGATTCCAATTTCTATATTTCATCAAATCTAAATTCAAAAGTAACCCTACTTATTAAAATATGGTCTATAGATACCATTGAGATTGGATTGAGATTTGGAGATTAATCGCTATAAGAGTTACATAGGTTCCGCGAAATTAGCAAACTTAAGGTCTATTCTACATCTAATAAGTTTAGTCGAAGCAATGCCTTATTCCATAAAACATTTCATAAAAAATATTCATAAATTTGTACACTGGAATAAGCTACACACGTTTACACCAAATCCATAAAACATAAGATACCATCTGATTTAACACTAGTGAATGAACAATATTATTTATTTATTATTCCACCTACACTCACGCTGGTTTCCTTCTTTTATGAGATGTTTCGGCTGAAAACATTTGTCTAAATAAGTTTCCTTATTTATTCAAACCCCTTTAGTTATACACCCAATACATGTAAAACACAAAATATGTCACTACGTAGTATATAACAAAGTCGCTTCCTCTGTCCCTATGTCCCTTTTTATGATTAAATCTTTAAAACTGCGCAACGGATTTTGATGCGGTTTTTTTTTAATAGATAAAGTAATTGAAGAGGAAGGTTTATAGGTATATTTCATAACCGTGCAAAGCCGGGGTGGCCTGATATTACACAATAATTATTACATATTACTAGCTGTCCCGGCGAACTTAGCACTACCCAATATTTTTCCATGTTTTGTTCGCCTTTGGCTTAGAATAATTCAAAAACCAATGTCCTTTTAATCTTCAAATTAAAAATTTATAATCTTAAACCCGTCTCAATCATATCATCTTTAAAACGAAATCATCGCATCGAAATCGGTACATTCATACAAAAGCAAAATTCAAATGATGCCACACATACAGAAACCTCAAACTTATAACAGCTCACGTTTTGCGTTGGGGGTTAAGTATTAGTCGAGTAGTTCTCGAAGCATAAGTGACTCAGTGTCAAACCCGACTTTGTAGAAAATTTAGAATCTATAGTGTCAGACCCGACTTTGTAGAAGATTTAGAATCTATAGTGTCAGACCCGACTTTGTAGAAAATTTAGAATCTATAGTGTCAGACCCGACTTTGTAGAAAATTTAGAATCTATAGTGTCAGACCCGACTTTGTAGAAGATTTAGAATCTATAGTGTCAGACCCGACTTTGTAGAAGATTTAGAATCTATAGTGTCAGACCCGACTTTGTAGAAGATTTAGAATCTATCCTCAATATAAAAATGAGTCTTTATTTCAGTTCACCACATCACACAGAAACGGGATATTTCCCTATTTTTTTCTTATTATTTATTGCCAGAAGATTCTTACAAAATAGAAAACAATGTTTAGATTAACATTAAAAAAATCTTGGGTATGATCGTGAAGATACTGAAGATACTTTATTAAAAAAATAAGGATTCATTAGTCATAGTTAATAGATTGGACTCTAGAGAGAATAGACATAGTTAATAAATATTAATTAGATTGGCCAAATTCCCCATCAAACCTGATAACGCAGACGAACTGGAATATGTAAACGAATATACATACCTAGGTCAAATAATATCTCCAACAGACATTACAACAAAAGAAGTGCAAAATAGAATAACCTTGGGCTGGAAGAGATATTGGGCTTTAAAAGATGTAATGAAAAACTCTGATATATCGCATGAAGGAAAGAAGAAAATATTTAATACATGCATCCTACCAAGTATGACTTATGGGTGCCAAACATCGAGTTGTACAAAGAAAAATATTAAATCGCTAGAAACTTGCCAATACCGAATGGAAAGAAGCATGCTTAACATAAAATTAAAAGACAAAATCTGCTTAAAAACTATCAATAAACAAACCAACATTATAGATATACAATATCAAATCAAACAATTGAAATGGAGATGGACAGGACACCTTACAAGATGCAAAAAAAAGTGAACGAACGAAATGACGGAATGGTGCCCTAGATACAAAAAGAGAAGTAAAGGCAGATAACCTTGAAGGTGGTAGGATGACATTAAGGTGGTGGTAAGACCATGTTGGATGAGATTAGCGAGAGATAGATCGTTGTGGAAAAAACTTGGGGAGGCAAGACAATCAAGACACCGGTGTCTAGATAATGAAATATGCTGTAAATTTAAGATTGTTAATAAAGGCTTCATTATTATTTTAATTAGATTGGACAGCAACAGACGATTTTAATTAATTAGTAATGTTAATAATATTGACTGGTAATATTAATATTGCTAACTGTTAATACAAATTTATGAATATTTAAAATTCAAAATACAAATAAAAGTTAATCCTTGTAATGCTACTCGCATAACTTAATTCTATGCAATACTTACAAGATGCATCTTTTTATATTTGTTACTGCAAGGAATGTAATTGTTTGAAAAGAAAAAAAAGTAGTATCTTCACGTCCATATCTGGACGAGTAGGGCACCCACACCTAGCTGAAGACACTAATTCCGCATCGTGATAGGTGGCAAGCCCATCGCCAGCCTGGCACATATCCAATCCCGGTCAAAAAAACTTTGAAAATTGAAAATATTAATTTTCTAACTATTTTTTTTATCGCGAAAGAAGTAAGTAAAAGAATAATGTAATGTTTTCGGACCATGAAAACAAGAGCATGGCGAATTTATGTAGATAGATATAGATGACGAATAAACCTGTACTACTTATTGCTTTCAATACATCTTGTTGACTGTACTACAAGTAGGTGTCGCAATTCAGACTGATTAAAAAATGATGTAGTATATAAGGACATGTCGCGAATTTCGTCTTATCAGTGAGTCAATAGCCAACGAAAATGTTTACCAGTGTAAGTATTTTGATTTTAAATTTAATAAATCTACACGCCGAATCCCTTGAAGGGTAGGCATATGTTGTCGAGTCTCAACCAAAATCTCACGGTCCTTGCAAATCTGCCTGGCTTCTTCCACATTCATTACTAATTTCAATAACACGTATACCTCCACATTATATTATTATATACAGTATATTAATTAACATTTTTTATCACACTTTTTTTAACACTTTTTGCTTTTACATCATCAGCGTTTTGGAACCATAGATAACTCAATCCCTTTTTTATGATCCAATAAACCGATTCAAAACTGAAGACCAAGTTTATCCATTTAACACGATAGGTAAAAATATAGAAATTCTATCCATGTTCAAGTTCACGTGTCTTCATACTCATATTCTCATAGAGGTAGGCAGAGGCACAACTAGGGCACCCATGACTAGCCAAAAACGATTAATCCCACAACGTGATAGGTGGCAAGCCTATCGCTAACTGGTACATATCCAACCTCGGGCAACGTAATTTTTATTAGAAAATTGAAAATACACATTTACCATTTCCATTCTTACCAGACCCGGGGATCGGACCTCAAGGAATCAAGTCCGACGCTGGATGGCTAGTCGATGGAGGTGACCTTTATTAACTAATATTATCCTTAGTGAGTCCGAGTCTCCTGTGAAGGATAGACCATCTGCCTCCCTGCCTTGTAAGGAACAAGCATTTGTCAAGGTCTTTACAAGATAACTAGTGGTAGTGTCAAAAATTTTATCCGAGCACCAACCACACAGCCAGTAGCTAGTAGTAAGTAGGAGCCAGTAGACTATATACGTATAGACTATAGCCCTAGCCATAAGTCTGTGACAAACCTATAACATTTTCATTCATATCAGACACAGGTAATTCAGACTCATTCATTCAGACTAAGAGGTAGTATCTTGCAAGGTTTTTTCCGGGCCATACATACCTATCAACTTTACTTTTTGCCACCACAACATGATTGCTTGCCATTTTAATAGCTTAGCTTGGGTAGTAAGGATACCGGTTAATTAATTCAATAAAAGTCTTAAATCATCAGTCCAAGTTTACAACCATTAACATCAATATAGTCTGCGATTAATTTTCTTTAACGTAAGTAAAATTGTCAGTTTGCTTTCCTAAAACTTTAAGAAATATTGAACATAGAAAATGTATATGTTTGTTTACCTTTCTTTCAATAACAAAACTAAATATTATAATATTGTAGCTAATATTTCACAGAATTGCGACGAATATTTCCGACTCCACCTGGAGTGAGGTTAGTGACTCCGCACCTACTCAATATTACCTTTTTCCTGCTTCCGGTGTTCGTACTTTATTACGATTAAATCTTAGAGTATAATTAATATCGACTGCACACCTACTTAGAATATAATCACTACTCGTTTTGAACCAATGTCAATTCTAATATAGGCAATGATATAAGCAAAATGATCTTTTTTTATATTAACTCTAATGTTTATATTCAATGAAAAAAATTTATAAGATGTGTAAGGTAATGGAGACACTTGGTTACTGCATTTTCATACTTGGCGTCTCATTTAAACCATTACAGCCATATTTCACATTTTTTAATACTTGCCACCTACTGAACCCATCTTTTCAGTGAGTGCAAATAAATACCTGTGCTGTAACAGTTACTAGCAATAATTTTAAATATTCTAATAAATGTTTGGATATCTTAACTTATTTGAAATTAGCTTACAGGAAAGTAACATTAATAAAAACATTAGCGTTATTGTATTTTACACATACATCATCATTTTCAAATCACTGCTTTTCGAATTCGAAGCTGAGATGTAAGCACAAAAAACAGGTAAATTAATTATACGTGGGATTTTCATAACTTACATCACATAGTGTCTTAGGTATTTACTGACAATTTAAATAAGTCAGACTTGCCACAAGCACACGAATTAAAATAATCTGTCATATTTGATGTGCATACTCCATATAAATATACACTCCTAGGTAAAATTTCACGGCTAATAATAACCCGTCCTTAAAGGTTACGTCCAGCAAATGTAATAAAATCCTTTTGTCTATATTGTTTGTTGTAACCGGAAACGGATATTTATTTTGACTTTAATAAATAATTTTGCTGATTTTTGGCACAGTTTTTTGTTGTAGAAGGCAAATACTTGAACAATTTTTTATTGTAACGATGTAATTTTGTTTTGTTGTTAGTGTTAAATCAAATGAAATGAAATTTTTTTTTTAAGTTTTATGTGTGTTAAGGATTAATTACAGAGATATTTTACAATGCGGATATATTATTCTAACAACCACATTGTAGAGAACAAAAAAAAATATATTTTTACAAAATCTATAATTTGACTAAGTAATTTATTTATTTATTTAGAGTATGGTGTTTTTTTTATGATAATGGAAGGTAAACAAGCAGACGGATTTCCTGATGGTAAGAAATTCACCCCGCATAGAGACACTAAAGGTGGTAATGGTGCGTTGCCAACCTGAGGCCGGGATGTTAGGCCTCGAGCAAAAGTAAGTTTACCGGCTACCTTACCCTCCGAACCAGAACACGTCAACGGCAAGCATTGGACGTTATGGTGTCAGGAATAGTTAAGGCGGTGGTACCAATCCGGGCAAGTCGCCGCGAAACTCAGAAATCCATCTGCTTCTTTGCCTTCCAATATCATAAAACTAAACATGACTACAACATTCCAGACAAAAGTAAGCAAAGCTCGAATAACATCCACATACATCTTCTCTCTCGTACATAAAGTTGAGCTGTCTGGCAGGAAGGCAAATGGTCTATTCTGCAAAGGAGCCCGGACAAACACGGGGGAAATTACGGGGTTTTATGATTACATTTCCCTCGATATTACATCATGGTCATTTTTTTATGACTCAAAATCCCATTCTAATTGCGTCATTTATTTATTTAAATATATGCATAATAATGTTCATTTCGTCTAAGCGTTAGTGATAACACTAAAATTAAAATAATCAATCCAAAATTCCAAAAACCTACATGTAATATAGCTAAAACCCATAAATCACGTCAGCTTTCAAACAAAAAATCTATCCATCCGTTCAAAGGCTAGGATGCCACAGACAAACACATAGCCATAGTCAAATTTATTACACTTTTTTTGCGAGAGGAGCTAAAAAGTCTCTTAATCATGTACAATAATCATGTATCAAGTAATCATGTATCTTAATCATGTATCTTAATCATGTATCAAGTAAGAGAAATTATGTTGTTTGTAAATTATTAATATGAAGATTAGTTCTTCTTGTCCCCTATCCCAATGTTATTTTTTAGTTAATTGGCTTTTACTTACAGATTTTTCACTATTTCGAAAAATGAAAAATACTAAGATCACTCCTGTGGTGTAGTAGTTTGATGTGGGTCTTGACTCCAAGGTCCGGATTTGATCCCTGGATAGGGCAACTGAAAAAATGTTTTTCATCAATTTTCTGATAAAAAAACAAAGTTGCTCGAATTAGATATAAGCTTGGTTGGCGATAGACTTGCCACCTATCACACTGCGAGACTTAGTGTCTTCGGTTAGTCGTGGGTGCCCTGGTTATGCTTCTGTCAACCTCATCGGATATGGGCATGACAATGGGATTTTTAATTGCTTAGGCGTAGTGTGGCAGCTCGCATTAAAAAAATTAACATTTCTTTTGTTTTCCAGGTATTGTTCTGCGCCATCTTGGCTGGCGCTTTTGCGTCGCCTGTATACACTTCCTACAATTCATTCGTGCCTTTGACTAAATCAACTTTAACGTCAAGCAGTCAAACTGTGGATCATGGCAGCACACATGTCTTACACGCGCCAGTATTGCCCGCAATACACACCCAAGAAATACATGCTCCAGTATTGCACTCGACAGAGTACGCTTCGTATGTTCCACTAGCAAAATCAACCTTAACTACAAGTAGCCAATCAGTAGACCATGGCAGCACGCATGTATTCCACGCCCCTGTATTGCACGCAACGGAATTACATGCTCCAGTATTGCATACAACGGAATTACATGCTCCCGTATTGCACGCGCCAGTTTATGCGTCAACAGCCGTATACCGGACTCCTGACTCTGCGGTATCTCATCACAGTTCAACGGTCCATGAAACTGCACCTTTAACTTCTTTACCTCTGTATAGCTTACACCGTTAAACTAGAACAGATTATCATTTTATTTTAATATAAGACTATGTCATTAAGTTTGTAAATTATATTTATTCTTTCATTATTGTGAATTAAATATTTGTTTAAAAACTTGTTGTCATTTCTTAATTAGTCCAGTTATAAGTTTTGTCACAAATTAAATGGACATGAAATAAGTGTATTTACAGCTGGCTTTTAAAATAATCATAATCTAAAGTCTTCTTTGTCTTCCAGAATATTTAATCCTCCTTTTTGAAACGAAGTTCCTTATTGCGCGTTGTGAAAAAGGGCTAGACGGAAAAAAATCTTACGAAAATATTGTCACGACACTTTTTGCTCTGTGGTCTAGCGGTTTAGTAGTTGGACTTGACTGCATGAGGTCCCCGGTTTGAATCCCGGATCGGGAATGTTTTTTTAATTTTTAATTTTTTATGTTATTATTATTTTTTATATTTTTATTTTACTTTTTTTATTTTTATTTTTCATTTTTTTCATGTTTCTCTGTCTGTCTCTCTCTATAAGAGAGATAGAGATAGGAATTACTAGAGATTGAGAGAGAGAGGGGGGAGAGAGAACTTCGTTCCATCCGGGTGTCCCTTAACACCTCTCAACTTTTTTTTTTACAGTTATTGGCACTAGCGTTAGCATTTGCCATTAGAGAAGTTAAAATTTGCCTCAAGCTACCCGATTTAACTAAATCGGAGAAAAATTAATCAAAATTATTCATAAATCGTCAAAAAAAGTCATATCAGGTCAGGAGTTACGCGGAGGCCTCATTACTCAAGCTCATTTAATGAGATTTGTCGGCAACGACGACATGCACGACACATTTAATTCTTGTTAAAGCCCGGTGAAATTGTAAAAACCATGAGGTTGGCAACATATTAGTCATTCCAAAAAAAAACATTGATTCTTTGTGCACTTTAGTTTTTTTTTATATTATGAAAAAAAAAATAAAACAAAATTTATATAATGTCTAATATGTTGCTAATACACTTTTGTTGAACAATGACAACAAAGAAAATTGTGTAAAATGCCACCAAAATTGACTAATTTCATTCAATGTAAGCACGAAATTCAATAATTACGAAAAAAAACTACCGCCATTTTTTTTTTCATTGGCACGAAAACTCCCATAAAGTTTATTCAAAACAAAATTTAAATTTCTAACACAAATCAATCATGCCGAAACAACACAATGAAACGCAAATGCCAAATACGTTACCATAAAAGATTGTATCAAAATAATTTTAAGATTAAAATAATAAACAATTATCGTCTCATAACAAAAAGGTGTAAAGGTGAATTTATCTCTTGTGTAATATGAAATTATTTCGGCCATGTGATAATCGTCGAGGGTCAGCCACAGGGCAGGCTTCACTGGCAGTTAACGGACAGTTCTTTTAACTTACAATTTTGTATCGTTAACTGTCTTATTAATAAATATGGACTAAAGTAATTTAAGGTTCAACCTAGTACTATATTCTATTACACTGTAATATATGCTATAATACCAACTGTACTCTTACTTTAGTCTATTTTTGTAAACGAGACAGTAGATGTTGCTCACGGCTTCGCCCGCGTAACTTGAATTATCTTACAGAAAGTTACCTACCTTAGTCTACTGACCTTAAAAAAGGGGTTTATATGATCGACTTTTTATGTGACAGGACAGTAAGAGAATCTCAAAGAAATCGAAGAAAATGCTAAGTTTTTATATTATACAAAATAGGTAATTATTTTCTGTAAAGTGTATAATTTAAACTATGAGTATAAACGTCATAGAAAACAACTAGTAAATAGTCATGACGTATAGTCAATCTGTACTATAGGTACATGATGAATTTACGTGACGAATTCCTGCAACTACTTGTCCGTATTGGTCCCAGTGTTGGTCCGGGCTACTTTGTAGAATAGACTATCTGCCTTCCTGTCAGGC
Organism: Calephelis virginiensis; assembly: GCA_002245475.1. Classification (NCBI taxonomy): domain Eukaryota; kingdom Metazoa; phylum Arthropoda; class Insecta; order Lepidoptera; family Riodinidae; genus Calephelis; species Calephelis virginiensis. The sequence goes on from NJDC01004261.1 coordinate 133,399, forward strand.
AACTCGTAAAAGGCGAGCATAGGCTTACCGTCACTAATACCGTGATAACTGACTAGGTGGTAGAGTGTCTACATTAATTCGCAGTTTTCTTTATTTGTACAACTATCTTAACTATTCCTGCCACCATAACGTCAGTGCTTGGTGGAAATTAGGATCAGGGGTTGGTGCTTTCAGGAATCGGGAAATCCGTCTGCTTTTTTGCCTTCCAATATCATAAATAATAAAATAGCAGTATACTTAACATTTTTAATTATTTATACGGGATACTCACGATCTCTTTTTATTTTATCTGTCGTGATTTACTAGACACGTGGTCACAATGTCCTGCTTTAGTCCGGTGAAGTTGTAAAACGGCGAGGTTAGCAACAAATTATCCATTAAGAAAAATACCACTACAAAGTGCTCGCCATTGATCTTTTCTGGTTTGTTACTTAAGAATGCAAAGACTTAGCTTAAAGATTGACGATAATTGAAGCTTCTAGCTATAAGAATGCGATGCACTACCAGGAGAGCTTGTCCCTTCTATACACTATCTTTTAACATAAAAATATTATTACGGTGTTGTTATTAGAAGGTAAAGACCAGTGGCAGTTGCTGAAATTGGCGGGTAAATACAGAGTCTAGACCTTAAGTCAATACTGTGAGTGGAATATTAAATAGGTGTTCCAAAACTATTGAGTTTACAAACTAAATCATTTTAGGCACAGTCTCACTACCAACTTCTATTCATCTTGCATATTAATAATCCCACAAAAGTAATTGTTATTTTAGAATATTATTAAATATATTGCAGTTCACATTTTTTGTAAATAAATATATATTTGGTACTTGCTCAGTCTAAATTATCTTGCACTAGCTTTCCCGGCGAACTTTGTTCCACCCGTTCAGTTTGTAAGGGATTTTTTTTTCCTGGTTCCCTCGCATTTTTTTTACCCTTTTTCTTATCTTTTAAACCTTCCCTGGACTTGAACAAATAATTAAAAGCTTTTTCGAGTTTTAGCGAGACTAACGAACAGCAATTGAATTTTATATATATATAGATTATTTAGGCCCCGACGTAAATGTACGTAACTTTGTTACGGAATTCCGCTTCGAAAAAAATTCCGATTTGTGTGCATTGGACAAAGTTTTCAATTTTTCAAAACGGAATTCTATAACATAATTCTGAATAAATTTGCCAGACATAAGGTTGCTTGGTTCTCGTACTACATTTTTTTTGAAACGGTACACAGCTCTTCTCATGGTAAGATATAACCGTGGCTTATAGACTCCATAGATCTTGTAGTTGCTTCATTATCTTGTACCCGAGGTGTTTTGCCACTTGAGCGAATCCACAGGCTGCCATATTCTCCGAATAGGAACATGATTGTAGCATTATGACGGCAGGAGTAGGAGTAGGAGTAGGAGTAGGAGTAAGGCAGTGGATCCCCACTCGGACGAGCTGCAGCAATGGCAATTACAATTTTACACCCAAATGTGCATAAAATCTGCCTACCAAGTAGAGCACTTGGAGTGAAGATATGTATGTATATTTATGTAAAAATATGTATTTTATTTATTTGGCACAAAAACTAGCTATAACCGTTCAAACAAATTTTAACTTACACTAATGAGTATTGTGAAACCGGATGAGTTCTGTAATCAGAATGGCCTTGGTCATGTACCCGTGACACGTGACCATGTTCACGGTGCGAAAAAATAGCCTGATTGAAAAGCTTTTCAAAAGAATTTCATCCAACCCTTGAAAGTCGTCCAAGTCAATGCGTTTATTATCTTAGCCTAAAAGCAACGATTTAGCCCTAAAAGCTCGGCCTAAAAAGCGAGGGAAACAACTGTTTCCGCATAAAATTATAACTAAAGGTTGTGACATAAAAATAAACATTATATTTGTCCTCAGATTTTATCAACGAAATCAATGTCAGAGCAATATGAAGGTAATTTAAAATAAATGCTAATATAATGCTTTAGAACTATTGATTTTTCATGTGGAGTATTTTTATGTAGAGGTCAGCGAAAAAGCACACGGGTCTCCTGATGGTAAGAGACAAAAAAGTATCTTTACTCCCACATCCCCGAAGAGTTAGGAAGAGGTGCAACCAGGCTACCTACAACTAGCCGAAGACACTAAGTCAGACAATGTGACAAGTGGCAAGCCTACTGCCAACCGGGCACATATCGATTCCCGGGCAACGACATTTTTATCAGAAACACACACATTCTCTATTTTGTTTGTTGCCTGTCCCGAGGATCGAACCTGAAACCTCAAGAAGTCAAGTCCGACGTCGGACAACGACGGCGATACGCAATCATATCACGATTACCAGCAATCTATGTGGTTGTGTTCTAGATACAACGATATAAATATCTTTCACACAAATGTCTGCCCCTGTCCGATATCGAAACCGAGCCTCGCGGTTTGTCTATGGAGTTTTGCGTAGCTATAAGCTAACCTTTGGACCAACTAGGTGGTCGAAATTTAAAAAAGTATGAAACTAACATAGAAAAGAATACAACTAGGGGCATGTATTTCACTAATTATTAAGCAGTTTACACGTGACGTGTTCTCGGAATCACGTCGTTTTCGTTTGTCACGTACTACGAGATAACAATCACGTAGAACTTGATTTGTTCCCACTTATGATTGTCTGATTTTCTTGTAAAACTAATTTGTAATTTCGTTTGTACTCCGCGAGAAAAGCTGCTTTTACAAATACATCTATACCTCATCTAAAATTTTGTTTCCTTTTATTTATCTTTTATTCTTAAAGCAGTCCATGAAAAAAAAACATTAAATGTATTCACTTATTTATAGAGGCGACAATATTAAATGGAGTTATTTATATCGGATTGTTGACAAGTGTCGTATGTAATCACTCTCACACCCTTTACGTGTTAGAGGATAAAGATCACGCATAAATTGCCAGATTTTGGTATATGACTGCATGATATTAAGCTAATCACAAGCTACATTAATTCGGTAATTTCTAGTTTCTATACTTCTTATCGTCGGTGCTTGGTTATTTGTTACAGCCCTGATGATATTTGAATAGCGAAACCGGTTGGCTAAACTATAAAAATGAAAAATATATTGAGAGAGGTACAAGTGTAGTAAATAAATTGGTTCGGTAATTTCTATTTATAATTTACTAGCTGTTCCGTCGGACTTCGTGCCGTCCGTTCAGTTTGTATGGGCAAATTGAATTTTTTTTTTAGTTTCGCCGCTGTTGAACGGGATAAAATGTACCTGTTGTTTTCCTTGGTTTTAGCCGCCTCCCATCAATTTTCAGCCTAATCGGTAAAGCGTATCTTAAGTTATAAATAGTGTTACTAACACGATTTTTTTATAAACAGATTATTGTTAAGTTATACTAGTATTAATAAGTAATTATATTGGTATTTTTACAGCAATAGCAGATAGACCATCACCATAGAAAAATAGACCATCTGCCTTTCTTGCCAGGCAGCTCGTAAAAGGCGAGCATAGGCTTATCATCACTAACACCGTGACATCTGACTAGGTAGTAGAGTTTCTCAGCGACTCGCCCGGATTGGTACCACCGCCTTACCTATTCCTGCCGCCATAACGTCATGACGTGTTCCGGTTCGGAAGGTAAGGTAGCCGGTAAACTTACTTTTGCTCTTTTGCTCGAGGCCTAACATCCCGGCCTCAGGTTGGAAACGTACCATTACCATCTTTGGTGTCTCTAGGCGGCGTAAATTTCTTAACATCAGGAAATCCGTCTGCTTGTTTGCTTTCCAATATCATAAAAACAAATCAGAAAATC
>NJDC01004261.1:137485-167404 GCA_002245475.1 Calephelis virginiensis
TAAGTCCCACAATGTGATAGGTGGCAAGCCTATCGCCAACCGGGCACATGTCCTATCCCGAGCAACATTTTTTTAATTAGAAAATTGGAAAAACCCAATTTTCTTTTTGTTGCCCGACATGGGATTCGAACCCGGGACCTGATGCAGTCAAGTCCAACAACTGAACCGCTAGACCACACAGGCGACTGATATGTATTGTTGATATGTATTAACAATGAAAGTATTGTTTTTCCCATTTTCCCTGCAATTTTCTCAGTTTTTTTCTATTAATATAATCCTTTTCCTTTGAACGACTAGCATAACCAAAAAATAATTAGCGAAATTGGTTAATCCGTTCCGACGTGATGCGATGACTATGTGAAAAAGGGGATTCATTTCTATGTATTTATATTTACTCAACTTTTTTTATGATATTCGAAAGCAAACAAGCAGACGGATTTCCTGATGGTAAGAAATTCACGCCGCCTAGAGACACAAAAGGTGGTAATGGTGCGTTGCCAACCTGAGGCCGGAGTTCTAGGCCTCCAGTAAGAGTAAGTTTACCGGTTACCTTACCCTCCCAACCAGAACACGTCATGACGTTGTGGCGGCAGGAATAGGTAAGGCCGTAGTGACGTACCATTAGTAACGGTAAGCCTATGCTCGCCTTTTACGAGCTGCCTGGCAGGAAGGCAGATGGTCTATTCTGCAAAGGAACCCGGACCAACACGGGACACTTGGATATATTTGAAACATTGCGATATTACACCATAGATTTTCGGAGCGCTCTCATTTCGTACATATTTGGCTAAGCTGGTATTTATGCAAAGCGCTTTGACGGGACTTGACAGGACTTGACATAAAGATATGTATACAAGTAGTATTACCATATTCTACCAAGTAACAACCTTAAACAAGTCTTTAGATTAGAGCTTGTCACAAGATTAAAGTATTTATTGTATTTAAGAATAGACTATTGCCTGGGTCAGTGGCGTAGCTAAGCGTGGGCAAAGTGGGCCTTCGCCCATGACCTCGCACCTAAAGGCGAGGCCCCTTTAGTGCCCCACTACCTAATTTAAAATCTTGATTTATTTATAAATTAAATGAAATCCTGAAAATATTGGCCTCAAACTTCTATATCTGAAAAACAAATTATTTTGACTGTGCCTGTAAGTACAGCTTCCGCAGAAAGAAGTTTTTCTAAATTAAAATGATTAGAAACTAAATCTAAGCAATACTTTCAATAGAAGCAGAAATCAATTACCAACCCTTACTAGAGGATTTTTGTACAGTAAAAAGTCGAAGAACATTATTTTTGCAGCATTACGTTGCTGCAAAAATAATGTTCTTTGGCTTTTTGAATTAATAGATTTAAAAAAGTCTAGGTAGGTAGAGTAATAATAAAAATAAAACCTTTTTTGAAATGTATTTGTTTTAAATACGTTCCTATCAATCTCTTGTAGCGCTTATAACTTTTTTACTATTAGCAAATTAGGTATGGTGTAAAATCCTGTTTGGTAATACCATGGTGCAATAATAATATAAGATAAAGTTTTTGGATTGCTTTTGGGCAAACGCAAAGGGGCCTCGCCGATGCGACTTTGCCCACGTATATATTATCCTTGCTACGCCACTGGCCTGGGTTATCAAAGTTACGTTTTTTTTACGAAAGTTATAAGAGAGTCATTTAAAATAAGCTCCCAAGGACGACTCAGACATGTACTTGGGTAATATGAATACTTTGATGTGCGTGGGATTACCGATAACATGGGGTAATTCATCCTGATTATATTTGTCTTCTGATATTAGGAAATACTTTTGTGCTAATAGAATAAGATAATATCTTTGAGTACTACATATCCCAAATTTTATTTATCGCCTCTGTTATCTAGCGGTCTTGACTTGAAAAAAAAAGAGGTTTTTTTTCTAGTAAGAACCAAAGAACCACGTTGCCTGGGATTAAATAAGATAGGCTGCCAAAATTGTCTGTCTTTTTCTTTTTGTCTTCGGATAGTCGTGGGTTGATTACACTTTGTATATCTCTCCGTAAAGATCTTGCGAGGTAAGCAGCAGATATTGATTGCCATATGTCACGATGCCCGTGCCAATTTAGATTACTTTCATATTATTATGCAAAACAGCTTACTGTATGGTGGTGAACCCTGGTGAAATTGCGGGCATATGGTAGCTTATAAGCTACCATATGCCCGCAATTTCACCAGGGTATTGAATCATCAAGTCCGACATTGTATCGCTAGACCACAGAAGTTGTATGTTTGTTTGTGAAAAAAATAATTCCTCAGTAAATCACTACATAGTATAAAACAAATTCGCTTCCTCTGTCCCTATATCGCTTTGTTAGCTTAAATATTTAAAACTGCGCAATGGATTTTGATGCATTTTTTATATTAGATAAAGTGATTGAAGAAGAATGTTTAAATGTATATTTCATACCCGTTCAAAGCCGGGGCGAGCCGCTAGTATATGATAAATGAGCATAAATACCGAACTCACCCTTAAATATTATTCCACTTATTTCCAATAAGAATCACTTGAAGTGCTCCAGCCAATAAATTGAGTCAAGTATTGCAAGTGCTTTTTATTGGAAATAATTCACTTGTATGTTTCTTTCTAATGAAATATTTTTTCTCAAATAAAATGCGAGCTAGAAACAAATGATAAACGATTACGACCACAAAACCGACATCAAGGGTCTCCTGATTGTAATAGACAACCGTAGGCCATAGACACCATAGATGTTAAAGGTGCTTTAATATCCTGAAGCTGGGATGAAAGACGAATATAATGCAAGTCTGGCTACCCTACCCTCCTACGAGAACATGACACTGTAGCAGAGATAACTGTACCCTATATGCCTATAGGTCATGGTTATCTCTTCTACCATCAGGAGAGTCGTGTGTTTGTTTGCTATTTTATCACTTAAAAAAAAGAAAAAAGAAATTAACTCGAAGATTTTTTTATGAAATTGGAAGGAAGATAAGCAGGTGTATTTCCTGGTGGTAAGATATTCACACCGCCAAGTCACCACCAAAGGTGGTTATGGTACGTTGCCAACCTAAAACCGGTATGTTATGCCTCGAGCAAAAGTATGTTTACCCTCCGAGCCGGAACAAGTCAACGACAAGCACTGACGTTATAATAGAAATAGGTTAGACGATGGTAGTAATCCGGGAGAGTCACTGCGAAACTCTACCACCTTTTATAATATCACGGTGTTTGGGAACAGTTAGCCTATTTTCGCCTTCTACGACAATGAAGATAATTGCCTGTTATTCTCTATGTGCTTGCCAAATTTTATGAAAAGCGGTTAAGCAGTTTTTGTTCAAAGGAGTAACAAATAAACATACATTTTCGCATTTATAATATTAGAAGGATTATAGGTATCCATATTAAAAATAAATTTACGAAAGTCTGTCAATCTGATGCTCCTTAACGGCTAAATTTGATATGCATATAGCCAAAGGCCCGAAATCAAATCAAGGGATTTTTTCTCAAGGTATTTTTTAAGCACTTGCCCTATTGTTTCTTTCTTTAAAATTTATAAAGCATATTTTTTCAAAAGCAATCCCCAAAGGACTATAATGAAAGTTAGGAAGTTTTTTTATGACAACGGAAGGCAAACAAGGATTTCCTGATGGTAAGGAATGCACGCCGCCTAGAGACACCAAAGGTGGTAATGGTGCGTTGCTAACCAGAGGTCGGGTTGTTAGGCCTTGAGCAAAAGTTACCGGTTACCTTACCCTCCGAACCAGAATACGTCAACAGCAAGCGTTGGACGTTATGGCGGCAGGAATAGGTAAGGCGGTGGTATTAACCCGGGCGAGCCGCTGCGAAACTCTACCACCTAGTAGGATGTCACGGTGCTAGTGACGTTAAGCCTAAGCTCGCCTTTTAGAGCTGCCTGGCAGGAAGGCAGATGGTCTTTTCTGCGAAGGAGACCGGACCAACACAGGGGAAAGTTTAAAGAGAAGAGAAGAAGAGAAATTTGAAAAGTATTCCTCGTTAACAAAGCCACGTGCTAACATCTAGAAGATTATAAAACACAAGTGGAAAAGAACCTTCAATATAATTCAGAAGGTTACAACTTTAATAACAGATAATAACCAATATTAAAAGCTGATACACTTATAATGTTTACGGTTTAAAATGTAATCATTATCGTACCATTTAATTGCTATATAATTAAAGAGACTCGGTGCTCAAAAGATACATTAAAGCAATTATTACATTATTAAGTTAGACTTCGTTATGTTGAATCTTATATTATATATTTAAACCAATCTCCATTTTTCTAGATAACATAACGCGGGAGACAATTTTTTTTTATTTAATTTAATTTTTTTTATTGGTCGAAATTCGATTACGATAAATTTTAATATGTTGTTGATAAGAACGCCATCTTCATTTCTCAAGACCTACTACTTTGTTTCCTAACTTTTTAGTTCGCCATCTGTGATCTTTAATAGTTATCATCAATATATTTGTTTGTGTGTGTCAAATGCATAGTAGTGTGGGTAATGTTTTATTTATTGATTGAATGTACTTTATAAGCAGTATTATTGAAAAATATTAGCATTCAGCACTTTTCCTACACATAAATTATAAGTGTGCCAAATTTTATGCTCCTGCGTCCACGCAATTTTCGTAAAAAGGGGTCCAAAGTTTTGGCATCACGTATTAACATATAGATTATTTTTATACCTGGTTTCTGTATTCAAGGTACTCGTCATTTTTGATTACAAAGGGTAGTTTTTTGTAGTAATAGTAAAAATCTAACTATTGTCGTAGCCTATAGAAAACTCAAAGAGTTTTGTGTAACTATGACCAACGCTTCGTTACTTTTATATCAACAACCAATGGTTATACTAACGGATTACGGTTCGTTGATTATCAGCCAATATTAATAACCTATCTACAGATACAGGTAGGCTTACTACCGCTACAGGTAGTTTTGTTGCTATTTTTGTTAATTATTGAGAAATAACAGCGATTACTTGGCAGCTGATCTTAAATCTCTTATCTTAGATAGGTTATTGGTATTGGCCGTATAGAAACCGGTCTTTACGACTAACTCTAACACTAGTTTTGTTACTATTTTTTCGTTAGAGTTCAGAGAACAACCTACCTCATATATAGACACCATAGATGTTATAGATGCGTTTCCGTCTTATGGCTTTGTTGCTAGGCCTATTGCGCAAGTCTACTCTACTCTCCCTACCATAACATAAGACTGATATTATGTCAGCAAGTATATGCAGGTTAGTAGACCCCTACCCTGGCAAAAGCATTCTACCACCAGAGAGTTGGTGATACAACATAATATATTACGATGGTTTGTTACGATCAGCCAGGGAAAGCAGAAGACAATTTGATTTACATATTGGACCTAGATCATCACCACCGTGTTCACCACTATCGCGTTCCTACTTGGCAAGTATAGCTAGTAAACTTAAGGCCCCATACTTAGTAAGCCAGAAGAGCCAATCAGCACTCCCCCGTTCCATGATTACTATGAAATATTGCGCTCTAAAGTAAATGTCTTAAGCCCCAAATCACTATTTTTGACACTATAAAAGTAATTTCAAAAAAAAATATAAAAACTGAAACAGTTATCATTTAGGTATAATACTTATCTATGTTTATGTTAAATCTGGTGTCGATATTTTCATAATTGAAGTAGACAGTTGGGTTTTGGTTTCAAAAAAGGGTTAACTTTTTGATTTTTTTCTATCGAGCAAAGTGAAATGAATCGTGTTTTGGAAACACTAGTCTTATAAAGCATATTAATGTTAATCTTGTGTATTTTTGTCGCCAAGATCCATAATTGCTTTATATGAAAAAAACGTATATTGCTGACGTATTTTAGCATACATGGCCCCTTAAGGATGTGTAAGGTCTGACGTCCCAGTCTCACGTTAGCGCAGCACCATTAATCTCTATGGTATTTATTAGTGATGTAGACTTCTAGCTATCAAGGTTCCAGTTTGCTTGTTTACTTGTTTTATTTTATGGCAACCGACAGCGAACAATCATAAGGTTCTCCTGATCATAAGAGACAACAGTGGTCTTCGGGCATCATAGATGTCATTTCTGTGATGTTATCGCCGCTGTGGTTTAGCGGTTCAGTTGTTTAACTTGAGTGCATGAGGTCCCGGGTTCGAATCCCGGGTCGAGCAATAAATAGAAAATTGAGTTTTTCCACTTTTTCGGGATTGGACATGTGACCGGTTGGTGACAGGCTTGCTACCTATCACATTGTTGGACTTAGTGTCTTCGGCTAGTCGTAGGGTACCCACGACTATGTGTAGTTGTGCCTCTGACTACGTCTTCGGGGATATGGGTGTGAAGATACTTATTTATTTTTTGCTTGCAACTCTGTTCGCAAGTTCAAGTCCGCCAACAATTTTAACCTTAGAGGGTTTACGCGTCGTCTGGCATGATCCTTGCATACAAATTTTTGGAAGATTTACTCTTATTTATGATTTATAATTAAGAAGGTTAAGTGTACACTTTCCACTTACAAAATTCATTGTTGAATGAAGACTTTTATGAGTTCGGGGAGAAATATGTTTAACAGTATTAGTTTACATTTTTTATATTAACTAGCGGCCCTCCTCGGCTTCACACGGTTATTTAATATACCTATAAATCTTCCTCTTCAATTACTTTATCTACTACAAAAACCGCATCAAAATCCGTTGCGTCGTTTTAAAGATTTAAACATACAAAGGGGCATATAGGAAGCCACTTTGTTTTATACTAAGTATGTAGTGATATTCAAAATGTAATTGTTATCGAATCGAACATTTAACCTCCTTTTCTGAACTCATACAAAAAATATAGGAGTCGAACAGGCAGCCTCTCCTTTTTTAAAGCAAGTTAAAACCTGTCAGTTTTTATTTGGTTAATATGAAGAAATTATTAAGTTTTCCTTAAACATTTTTTAACAACCAAATGAATTAATCAGAGAAGCGGTGTTCTACATTGCATCATTTCATGACGACAGGACGACATTTTTCACTACTGATGTTATCGAAATGTATGATTACTTTTGCAAGACAGTACAAAATACATGCTACTGGATCATATAAACCAACAAGCTGACACAATTAGTTACCTTTAATGTAAAATGCTTTATAAATATTTTTAATTTCCCAATCGTGTTCTTTTTAGGGTTCCATAGCAAAAAGCTGAAAAACGGAACCCTTATAGATTCGTCATGTATGTCTGTCCGTCCGTATGTCATAGCCTTTAATTCCGGAAGTCAGTTTAAAAAAAGCTAAGCTTAAAAAAAGCCTTTGGCTATGGAACCCTAAAAAGAACACGATTGGAAAATTAAAAAATATTTATAAATTACCATCCGAGCGAAGTCAGAACGAGCAGCTAGTAGATGTATAAAATAGAAGTATCTCTAGACAAATTAACCAAATTAATATATGCATTAAAGTAGTATTTCAGGAATAACGTAATTACTATATTCTGCATGACTGCCAATATTTCAAATAAGGTTTCACAACGTGCAAAGGGTTCATACTGCGTAATACATCTTGATACCGAGATCTTACGTACAACGAGAAGATAAGATCGAACAAGATAGCGATGAATGATTTGTAAAATCATTCGATTATTGTTCATTCGCCATATTTAGCAATCATATATACGAAACTACACATTTTAAAGAAAGGAAATAAACTAACAGTAAATAAATAAATACCTATTCTTGGACAAGTTATTCTTAAGTAACATAACCCCGAATTAAGCAAATTATATGCTTGTGTTATGGGTGTTAGTCAACGACACTAATACATAGAAATACTCAAATAGATACCAGAATAAATTTAATAAACACTCAGACCCGGAAATGCAGACATCTACATGTTTATCACACAAATGCCCGCCCCCGTCGGGAATCGAAGCCGAGCCTCGCGATTGATCGGTGTAGTTAGGCGTGTACGCTAACCACTCGACTAACGAAGCGGTCGCAAAAGAATAATATCACATAGGATTTATACCACTACTCTCCGTCTTTTGAGGATTCTATAGATGCAGGAAAATTTAAAATGAAATTCCTTCTTATACGGTTACATCGATAATTATATTATCCTATAGATACACAAAAAAAGAATTCTGTGCAATAGTATTAAATGTAAAAATAATTTAGTATTCACGCCAGTATCCCTAAAGACTCACAGGTTACCTATAAATAGTCGAAAGTCCAACAATGTGGTGAGTAATAAAACTATCAGCAACTGGTCACCTTTCTATTACCAGCAACGCCATTTTCATTAGACAATTAGAAAATTGCAAAAAAAAATTGCATGGTCTGACCTGGAAATCGAACCTGGAACGTTATGTTGTCAACGCTTATAGCAAACCACTAGATCACAGAGGCAACAGTGAGTAATTGCAAATAAAACTCACTACAAAAGAAATTAAACTACGATCTATTTCTTTTGTTATTTTTTTTTTGTATCAGTTGAATAAGAAGAACCTCCTTCCTAACAGGCACAGTGTAAATATGAGCAGTAGGAAATCTTAGCCTACGTAATACTTAGCCTATTAAATACTTACCTACATCATCCTACTATCCAATGAAGCAATAGGGTTGTCAAGTTATATTTTTTATAGACTAAACTGCAAAAACTACGTATTTTACAAATAACATAAAGATAATCTAAGAGCGACGGTTAATCCTTGCAAACGATAAATACGTGTAACTTCTAAAAGATCACTGAAGCAAATAAAAACGTGACCCGCTAATACATACATACATATTATATTTACGCCAATTCCATTACGATGTAGGCAGGGAGTATCGAGTGCCATACCTCACGATCCCGACAAACCTGTCTGGCTTCCTTTACATTCATTACCCTTTTCACACAAACACGCTGATTTCGGAGACTCTTGGTACCATCTCGGATAATAACCGAGTGATCTGATTGTGGAATGTCAACCTTGGTCTTTTTTTTATGATATTGGAAGGCAAACAAGCAGACGGATTTCCTGATGGTAAGAAATTCACGACACCAAAGGTGGTAATGGTAAGTTGCTGTCCTGAGGCCGGGATGCTAGGCCTCGAGCAAAAGTATTTTTACCGGCTACCTTACCCTCCAAACCGGAACACGTCAACGGAAAGCACTGACGTTATGGTGGCAAGAATAAGTAAGGCGGTGGTAACAATCCGGGCGAGTCGCTGCGAGACTCTACCACCTATTCAGATATCACAGTGCTAGTGACAGTAAGCCCATGCTCTCCTTTTACGAGCTGCCTGGCAGGAAGGCAGATGGTTTATTTTGGAGCCCGGACCAACACAGAGAAACAAACTTCCCGGTAACCTACCTACACCCATCCACATTCGCAATGTATACCCGCTACTACAGCACCGCGAAAATCACTTAGAGGCCTCATCGATACTAATGTTTGTGTGAGTGTGCCCTTTTCGTACGTATGTAGGTGGTTTATCTATTATTCATATTTGTTTTGTGTAACAGGTTGATCTCTTAAAGATAAGCACACCTGTGTCTACAGGATCTCTGTTTATTATTCGTTAATGTTGTTTTTGTTTGTTCGGAAGTAAATAAAGCTTTCTTGTATTATGTTGTCTGAAAGAAAGGCAAACAATCGGATGAATTTTCTGAGGTAAAAATAAACACTATATATTAACCAATGCCAAGCTAAGAATGGGAAATGTCTCTTGTGTAATAAAGTAAGTAAATATCTTCACGCCTATATCGCGGAAGTGGTAGGCAGGGCACCCACGGCTAGCAGAAGACACCGAGTCTTACAAAGTGATAGGTGCAAGCCTATTGTCAACCGGGCGCATATCTAATCCCGACCAATAATTTTTATTTTAAAATTAGAAAAACCACATTTCCTTTTTTTGTTGCCGGATTCAGAAATCGAACTCGGGACTTCAAGAAGTTGAATCGCATTGAATTGCCATGTAAAAGCTATAAACTTATATATGACGTTATATTTAGTATCGATTAATTACCTAGAATGGTGGTTGCCAGAACTTATCATCTTCCTATCTATCTTTATAAGATTATTTTAGTATAAAAAAAAGAAATATTTTAACTTCTCGACTCAGAAATCGAACCCGAGACTTCAAGTAATCAACGCCAACATTGAGCCACTAGACCACAGAGTTCACCAAGTGCCAACAATAGATACCATAGTTACAATAATGTAGGTTACTATTAAACGTCACAAACTAATTTATACAATTATATAAACAAGTTGCTTAATTTTAACTTGACTGACTGAACTTGACACAGCCTACTTGTTTAAAATTATATTCATTTATTCACAATTCCTGACATGTAACTTAATAATCTCGTCATTACGAATTAAAGCTTAAATGGATGTGGCATTTTTGAATGTCAAATTCAGTTTAAATTGCATATGAAATACTTTTTTATTTATTTATTTATTTAACACTTTATTGCACACAAAAACTAAAATACACAAGTTAAAGAAGTTAAAGAAGTTAAAAATGCACAAAAGGCGAGCTTATCTCTAACTAAAGAAATTTCTTCCAGCCAACCCAAAAAAAAATTAAGCTGTGAAAATAAAATGGAAGGCATCGTGTACAAAACAATTAATTTTTTGTATTTTTTTAACTTTTTGTATTTTCTCTAATCAAAAAATATTAAGGAGTGTATGAAATTTGAAAATATGTAACTAATTTATATAAAATTATTTGAATGTACTATAAAAATATAGATGAGAAATTTACACAATTTTACATTAGTCTGTTTCGTATATGGGTATATCTACTACTAGAAAACTCTATGCACATGATACGTTTATAGTGCTTATACATAACGCTTTTATATGACAAAAAAATTATGTCATTTAAGTATGCTATGTATAAGCTCCTCGTAAGTGATAATATGGTATGTTCCTGCAATGACTCCTCCAAAATGGTACAATCGCTTTTCTTTTCACTATGGAATCATAATTCACCATTGGCATATTTTGATTTTGAGAAAATAGTATACAATAAATCCTAAAAAAGTTTTACTCAAGTCGACAGCTAAATTTTATTGTCTTTGGCTACTTTAGAAGACATTTAAATTATCGGGATATCTTCCCTCTGATAGTTTTCTAACAAAATCGTATGCTACAAAAAAAAAGCATACAATGTCTTGTTACATAAAAATGCCTTCTCCATTTGGAGCTTACTTTTTATTTCCGAAACAACTTCAAGTACGCTTTGCAAGTCCATTGTAGAGATTCGGCAAATGGTATAAATACTCGCCGCCGCGACCCAATATTTAGATAATTCGGCAAGCTTCACTCAAAGCACACCACAACATTGTAGCATCATGCAGAAATTCGTGAGTTTATCATTATCTTATTCATAAGTCTGGTTTCAGTTAAACATTCCAAAGAGGGAGAGCACTGGGCATCAGAATTGGTTCCTCTCTTCTGTCTATTCCTGCCTACCTTAAATTCTATCTATCACGTTCCGTGTCTATATCAAGGGTAGGATATCCAGTAGGCCTGCACTCTTAGAGAGCGAAAAACCAGTAAATTATATGATGTCTCACCTTCAGAAGCGTGTCTTGCTTACTTTATAAAATAATCAGTTTAAAAAAAAGTTATATTACTCCCTAATTTGTTTCTTCTTCGTCGGTTTTTCCTAGGATTCCTATCGGTTTCTCTCTATAGAGAAAAATGTTGAGTTGAATGAGAAATTAAGCGCATATTTGCAAAAATGAAAATAGTAAAAGGTGGGGCATCATTTGGTAACACTTGCGTTTACTTTCTTCTTTAAAGTATTATTTTTTTAAATTTTTAAATCTCCTAAAATTTTAACTCTTAGTGTATTCGTTTTTTGTTTATAGACGTCGAAGCTTCAAACAAATTTTGTTTGCATAGCACAAATTTAATCTAATGACTAAAAATAAATAAATATTTTAAAAGAATTTAAGAAAATATTAATTGTACTTCCGTTTTATCGATTTTTATAAAATATTTTAAGGCCTCTATCCTGTAATTAAATACGTATCATAATTCAACTAAAAACAGTCGTTATTACAGTATTTAGATAATAACTTCAAAACAAATTATTCAAGATTAGCAATCTCAGTCATTGTTCTATAAAAAAACACGTTGCACTCCGGGAGTGCCGGCAGAAGTGAAAATTTGAATATTAACGTTGTGCATTTTTAATGTTTTGGAATGGTTACGGAATATTTTTTGCACGAATTTCTTTAATTATCAGTATGAAAGTACTATTATTTATGTGGGCGAATACAATATTAATTTATTGCGCTTTCGTACACAAACATGACAACACGAACATTCGCGCAAGCGCCCTGTGCCGTCTTACGAATTTTTGTCTCACGAATCAGGTCACGTGTACTGACCCGGGTTTAGATGTTTTTACCCATTCAAAAAAAGTGGCTAACGTAGCGGCGTTAAGTTTTCACTTAAAAAAAATATCAATGAGCAAAAATACAGTAGAGTGAGGTCGTATTTCAATACGAAATATTTGGTCGTAAACGTTTACGTCATCTTCACAATCTTTCGCATTAAAACTTGGGTATAAAAGAAACCCATAAAAGACACAACTTTTGGTTTTATTTCCGCTAATATAAATAACGCTATAGATACTAATTTATTTACTTAAATATGATATTATTGAATAGAAAATTGGATTTTTCCAATTTTCTAATAAAAAAATGTTGGTCGGGATTGGAAATGTGCCCGATTGGCGATAGGCTTGCCACCTATCACATTGTGGGACTTAGTGTCTTCAGCTAGTCGTGGGTGCCTTGGTTGTACCTCTGCCTACCTCTTCGGGGATATGGGCGTGAAGATACTTCTTAAATATGATATTTTAAAACAGCTTTTGAATGCAACGAGACATATGAAAGTTCGGGTTAAAAAGCTTGTTCGGGTTTTTCGCAAACCGCGTGTTTTATATCGCAATAGCTACAGGATCGACTGAGTAATAAAAAAACATGAATATTTTTTTTAACACAAAAGTAAATACAGACATATTCCCTGACATTGAAAAATAGAAAAACCCAATCGCTTCGGTTAGAAGCGTAGCTACACTGACCAACCGAGAGGCTCGGGTACGATTCAGGATGGGGGCAGGCATTTGTGTAATGAACATATAGATGTCTGCATTTCTGGGTCTGGTATCTGTTAAATTTGTTCCGGTATTTATTTCAGTATTTTTGAGTTTTAGTATCGTTGACTAACATGTAAGTTGAATAACTAAACATGTAATATGTGAAACTTTTCCAAAGATATTTATTATTATTATTAAAGCTGGGTCTTCAAGCTTCATGTATAGTTTTACATTCATCAAATAAATTTAAACATCAATTTCACAGCTATTCCCTTTATTCTTAATTAACATTAAGAAATTGAGAACACAACTTGACGTATTCACTATTGGAATAATCCAGAAATCGAAATTTCCAGCAAACCCTAGAGTGATGGGGTCCTCACAGATCTACATAAAAACTGTAGCATTGTTAATATGTTACTTTTCAGACAACTAACGTGTATTCTTTTTGCAGTTGGTATTCGCTGCCTTCCTGGCCTGCGCCGCTGCCGCTCCCGGTCTTCTGCTGTCCCACGCAACCCCAGTAGTTGCTGCTGTGCACACGGCACCAGTTGTCCACACCGCGGTACCAGTGGTCGCTGCTAAGACAACTATCACCAAGAGCAGCCAAGTTGTCAACCATGGATCAGTAGTCCATACCCCAGTTGTCCATGCTGTCCACGCTGCTCCAATTGTATCTGTCCCTGTTGTGAAGACCGCTGTTGTAGCACCAGTTGTCCACACCGCTCCAGTTGTCCACGCCGCTCCAATCGTCCACACCGCCCCAGTGGTTGTGAAAACTGCCCCATCTGCCATCGCCCACAGCAGCTCCATCGTCCACCATTCCCCAGTCAAGCACGTTTCTCTTGTCGCCGTCCATTAAGTAACGATTCGGTAATAAATTATTGTTAATATTGGTACATGTTTTGTTTTTATTTCATAGTTAGATATGTAGATTGAAGCAAATATGGTTAACGCACCATACTTTATACAAGACTCAGGTTCGACTTCCAATCTAAAGCATTTATTAAATTTATAAGTATTTCTATCAGTATCTTTGACACAAAATATTGCAGCAGCACTTATTAAATTTAATACTTGCCCTCTTCGGCCTAGTACAACTTTTAAAGACTAAGTTTCGATTTCCAACACAAAGCATTTATTAACTTTATAAGTAATTCTAAGAGTATTAGTAGTCGCCTCTGTGGTCTAGCGGTCCGGGTGTTGGACTTGACTGCATGAGGTCCTGGGTTCGAATCCCGGGTCGGCCAACATAAAGAAAATTGGATTTTTCCCATTTTCTAATTAAAAAAAATGTTGATCGGGATTGGAAATGTGCGCGGTTGGCGATAGGCTTGCCACCTATCACATTGTGGGACTTAGTGTCTTCGGCTAGTCGTGGGTGGCTTGGTTATACCTCTGCCTACCTCTCCGGGGATATGGGCGTGAAGATACTTATTTATTAGTAGTTTTAACAGTGATTTTCAGGAAAAGGTTTTACGAAAAGAAAAACCAGGTGAATTGCAGGTAAAACAGAAAAAAACATTATTTTTTCATTAAAACTGCTAGTAGGTAATATTGTAAAGCGATACGAAGTTTGTCGGGTTAACTAGTTAAGATAATAAAAAGTCACTGAGTATGTAAAACATTGCATTAATAAAGTTCTCACGACCTAAATATGCAGTTTCTCATTCTAACGCCGCTCTTAATAAGGACCGCTATCATGACATACGTAATAACTAGCTTAATATTAATAAAACTAATGAGACTGAATTCTTATTCATATACTAGTAGTAGCACGTAGTTTTGTGTGCAAATCCTTTTTTTTATACAAGAGGAGGCAAACGAGCAAGTGGGTTACCTGATGGAAAGTGATCACCGCCCACGGACATTCGCAACCAGGAGTATCACAGATTCGTTGCCGATCTTTAAGGAAGGAACACGCTCTTTTCTTGAAGGTCCCGTCATAATTGTTAGGGAATGCCACCCTTGGTAACTGATTCCACAAAGGTGTTGTGCGAGGTCAAAATGTCTTCGGAACCTATGTCCTATCAATATTATAAATGCGAAAGTTTGTCTGTGTTTTTTTATTACATCTTCACGCAAAAACTGTTCAACCGATTTTCATGAAATTTGGCACACTTAGAGGTTGACTTGGATTAACACATAGGATAATTTTTATCCCAAAATAATGGTCCTGTGGGACCACGCAAGGAACAATTAGTTTACTATATAAAAGAGCCAATTTTCAAGCTTTCATGGGCCAATGTATACGTTTTTATAATAAACTTCCCGAGCATATTAAAGATTTCAGAACATTCAGAAGACAGAAATGCTTGGGATTCATTGCTCCTCATACCAATCTCTACAAATTAATTGTAAATGTAATAAACTTTTGAAAATTTGATTTATAAGAATAAGGACAAGCCCGCTTAGTTTCTTTCACCGGATCTTCTCAGTGAGTGGCCGCGTTCCGATCCGGTGGTAGTTTTTAGAATTATAAAGACGCTTTATAAAAATCTTTGTATAGATCTACGTAATTAAATCAATTTTGAATTTAGATTAAGAGTTTTGCGACTCTGTGCCGGGGTTTAAAAGCAACTTATCCGATGGTAGATTTTACAGTATTATATAGACGCGTCATAAGTCCCTCATGTATGATCTACACTAGACTGAGCGTTCACAGATCACGGCAGGCTAAACACTGTAGCAGAATGGGCCTAGCAGAGAAACCTGACTGTAGATTTTGCCTGGAAGCAGAGAAAACACTCTCTTGTGATTACCTGGCACATAACCAAGCAAGACATATTGTGCTGGGTGGCCACATATTCAATCCCTAGGACATTGAGCTGATAAATCCCAAGCGCAAAAATTCCCTATCCTCTCGTCCCCGCCACAACAGTGAGCACAGTGCACCAGTTCTCTGGATTCTACGGACAGGATATGATCTGTCGACGTCAGAAATAAATATATTCCTTTGTCTGTTTTAATCATTTTCTTTTTCAGCATAAGCACTATAATAACCAATTCCTCATTTCCTCTTCAAACACACGAATTTTCTTGTTGAAAGTAGAAACTAAATTGGTAAGAGGTGACCAGGCGCGTGATAGCGGGAGGCTGAGTGGCCGACGGTGGCCAACAGCGAAGATACGAAACTACCGCGGCCGGCTCCGTCAGCCGCAGCTCGCTGGCAAATTGCTGCTGGCCTCTGTCAGTCCGGTGTGAATCGGCCCTAACTTGAACCCTACCCTCCGAACCAGAATATAGTGTCATTATGGCAGCAAGATAAGGTAAAGTGGATCCGTACCTGAAGAGCTCTTCACCAGTTACTGCACAGCACTTTAAACAAATGGACTTGTTAGGTAAATTACCCATTTAACGTATGCTAACCTTTTATCGGGTAGGAAGGCAGATTGGTCTCCACAAGAGAACCAGATCAACACAGTAAACTTTTACTACTACCTAATTTCAAATCCTTTATACATGACAAGACATATAGGTGTTGTACTTCTCAGTTTATCTGTAACTAGCCAGCGGCAATTTGGAGCAACATTGATACAAAAAATAAAAGTGTTAAGTTTGCTATGTTTTTTATTCATCTAAATCATATGACACTAATTGCCTTAAATCTGAATGCCTTTAGACTTACTTTCAAATTAAACGGGTTATACCTTTTCCCCATGTGACACTTAAGCAAAACTTTATATGAAACTCGGGTTTGCTATATATCTATGAAAGATCCCCTTATTACTTCGTATTTATATACTCTTTTGCCAGCGGTATTCCGAAGCAATGACATCGTGGGTTATCATGTGCTCAATGCTGCTAGGTTGTCAATCAAAACGCTCGCTGCGTTCCTCGTACTTATTGTATATTTCTTTGTTGTGGTTTGGTTTTGTGTGATTTCTTTCTTTATTGTGGTCGAGCGGTCCAGGTGTTGGACTTGACTGCATGAGGTCCTGGGTTCGAATCCCGGGTTGGGCAACAAAAAGAAAATTTGGTTTTTCCAATTTTCTTATAAAAAAAATTGCTCGGGATTGGATATGTGCCCGGTTGGCGATAGGCTTACCACCTATCACATTATGGGACTTAGTGTCTTCGGCTAGTTGTGGGTGACCTGGTTGTGCCTCTGCCTACCTCTTCGGGGATATTGGCATGTAGATACTTTTTTTCTTTATATCAGGAAATCCATCCACTTCATTGTCATTCAAGACCATAAAGTATATTGATAAGAAATAATAAAATATATTACCCGGAGCTTGAACCGGAGTTAACAACCATTTATATCTTTACGTTGCTATTTCATTTAAGCGGCAGTCAGAGCAATATAAACCGTTACATGATATTTATGTATCTTCACGTCTATATCCCCGAAGATGTAGGCAGAGGCACAACCAGGGCACCCACGACTAGCCGAAGAAACTAAGTCTTACAATATGATCCACCCATCCAATTCCAAGTAACTTTCTGTTATTAGTAAATTGGAAAAACCACGTTTTTTTTGGTGACAAGCTGTACATGAATTTTAAAGTTTCAGTTTCCCTGGTATGCATGTAGCTATCAGATTTTGAGTAGCTTTTATACTTAAACTTGCTTCTAGAAGTAGAATGAGTCTTCTGTTAGTATTCTTTGCTTTAAGGGCTTCTCCAAATATTATGAATTAATAATCCTATGAATATTACAACTGCGGAAGTTTATACGTTTGTTTGTTACTCTTTCACACCGAAACTGCTGAACCGAATATCATGAAATTTGGCACACAGATAGAGGGTTACTTATGTTAATACATGAAATAGTTTTTATCCAGAGAAAATGTTCCTGTGGGACAATTAGCCACTCGGGCAACGGAACGGGCATCAGCCAGTCTGGAATAATTTCCAAATAACCATTAAACAAATTATTTAACGACAAAACGAGGGCGATGTCCACTCGTTTTGTGTTGTCGTCAGTAAAAGACTTTTTCTTAGAAGCTTTTATCTAACTTGCAAACGTGTATAGTTTTTTAAAAACATACAGTCCGAATCCTGTTAGAAGATGTGGTAGAGTTTAGCAGCGACTCGCCCAGCTTACCTATTCATGCCGTCATAACGTCATGACGTATTTCGGTTCGGAGGGTGAGGTAGCCGGTAAACTTACTTTTGCTCGAGGCCTAACATCCCGGCCTCAGGTTGGCAACGCAGCATTACCACCTTTGGTGTCCCTAGGCGGCGTGAATTTCTTATTAGGAAATCCGTCTGCTTGTTTGCCTTCCTATATCATAAAAAAAAAAATCTTGCAAAGTGAATTTGGTCAAATTCCTGGGCTGATATTTTGTATCTTCTTCGTTTTAATTTAACACTTACACTTTTCACATTTTTTTATTTTTTTTAATTTTAGTTTCTAATTTCCGTATATATATCTTCACGCCCGTATCCCCGAAGAGGTAGGCAGAAGCACAATCAGAGCACCCGCGGTTAGCCGAAGATACTAAATCCCACAATGTGATAGTTGGCAAGCCTATCGCCACCTCGTAAAAAGGTTGTCCGGTAGAGGTTTGGCAGTCAAACCGCATTTTATGCTACACACTATAAACATATGACTGTATGAGTATGAATATATGATGAGTATGATATTGACAAAGAATTCTAATTTTTATTTACTTTGTTGATAATTTGAGTGTCCAAAATAAAGCGTTCATTCATTCATTCATTCATTCGTGTGCTAATTGGATGATAATGCATAGTTATTATGACATGAATCTGATCTGATGATGGAACTAAGAGGTGGACATAGGAACTCCTAAAACTACTAGTATTATTTTAGAAGACTAGCCTGTTTGGGCTTATTCGATACATCTTTAATAGTATTTCCACAAATCAAATATCAATTACTTAACATAGTATATAAGTCTGAAATTTAAATATAAATGATAACTGTTGACAAAAACGACACTAACAACTATTTCGACCTAGCCAGCTTTCAAAAAAATCCACATCGAATTCGGCCCCTCAGTTCAAAAAGTATGATGTCCCAGACAGACATACAGAGGCTGTTCAGACTTTTTAAACCTCAATTTAGCCGTTGGGGTTAATAATATGATGTTGTAAAAGAAACTTGATAATTCGTGGTTGTTTGTTAAAAATAAATTCTTAATAACTAATTAGAGTAACCCTGCTCTAGTTGATGATACTTAAAACCGTTACAAATGATATCAAGTAAACTAGATAGGACCACAAACACATAATATTTCAAATTCTGTTCGATTATTGTTTTAATATATGCTTTTTTTCTACCCACTGTATTTTTTTCAACTGTAATGTCGCACCCATTACCGTAAAACTGTGTGTTTAAAAATATCATTTTTTACTGAAGTTTGGCATTACTCGCCCACTTAAGAACATAGTGCATTAGACTCATTTTTGATAACCTACATATATAGCAATGATTATATAACAAAACCTACATTTAATATAGATAAGAACCATCTCGATTAAGTCAGCAAGAAAATCGCATCGAAATCGGTTTAGCAGTTCAAAATGTATGATGTCACAGACAGACACACAAAGAGACACGTCAAACTTATAATACCTTAATTTTGCCGTCGGGATTAATAACATGATGTATATGATAATTCCTCGTTGGTTGTTATAAATTCTTAATACCTAATTAGAGTAACCCTGCTCTAGTTGATGGTACTTAAAGCTGTTACAAATAATACCTAGTAAACTAGATAAGACCACAAACACATCTGGTTCCACGTATCACATTTATTTCGTAGAAATGACGGTGTGTCAGTACAAATAATATGCATTCCTCTCCTTATGAGTATGGGCAGTAAAAATACTAGAAATTCTAAAGTCAGTATAAATTGAAGGAAAACTCTCAGTTTCGCCAGTTACTTATTAAAGCTCCAAATAGTTAAGAATTATGTTTCGCTTGGTAAGTTATTTTAAATAGTTTATAATAAATAAAATAAATAAATATATATCTGGACAAATTACTGAAATTGAAACTAACCTTCAAGTAAGCAACTTATATCTCTTTACTAGCTATTGTTAATGGTCCTAGAATAACATTTTTTCGGGATAAAACTATCCTAAGTTTTAATTTAAGTTACCCTCTTTGTGTGTGCCAAATTTCATGAAAATTGGATACGCCGTTTTTAAATTACAGAGTAACAAAACAAAAATACAAACTGTTACTTTTATAATATTAGTAGTATTAGTAGGATGACAAGGGTTCGAGTTAACTACACTAATATGTTGCAATACTTAAATATCTGCCAGAATAAATTGAATAAACACGCCCAGACCAAGAATTACTTTGCTGGGAATCAAACCCGAGCCCCGCAACTAATCGTTGGTGTTATGCGTGTTCAATGAATGAATGAATTAATGAATAATGAAACAACCTTTGACCAACGAAGCCATAAAAAAATTGTAAGGAAAGTAAAATATATTTCATAATAACTACTGTGTTGAAAAAAAAATTATAAAAAATAGGTCATTGATAAAAGCATTCCACTAAAGTAAAACAATTACCTACATATTCCAAAAACTTATTTTTTTTTCAAAAAAACTTTTTTTCTCTTACTTATTAAATTATTCTATATAAATATAAAATTTTCGTGTTAAAAATAATAACAATAATACTACTTCGTACTTATTTAAAACCATTGTGGAATCTGTTACCAGCGGCAATATTTCCAAAATATTATAATTCATTTTTAAAAGGACGGCAACGCAACTTTGACGCCAGTGGTGTCTTAGCTGTTTGAGATCTATACAGATCTGTACAGATCACTTTCCAGCAGATGAACCTCTCGTTGGCCAGCCAGCCAGTGGTGTCTTAGCTGTTTGAGATCTGTACAGATCTGTACAGATCACTTTCCAGCAGATGAACCTCTCGTTGGCCACCTATCTCATTCTTAGTCTGCCTATCTGTCTGTCTGTCTATTGTTCTTTCACGGCTAAATCACTGAATCGGTTTTGACGAAATTTGATAAGCATATAACTAAAGATCCGGACAAAAACATAGGCTACTATTTTTTTTTAAATCAAGGAACCATAAAGTTTGTATAAAAATCGTAGTTATCCTACGCTGACGAAGTCGAAGAAACATAAAACGTAGACAAAACAGCGGGAATAACATAATTTTTTATAGAAGAAAATATTAGCAAATTGGAAATCTTTGTATAGTTAGCAGTACTATTGAAGTTATACGCTTTGACTGCATTCGTCAAGCTTCGGAAACCCGAATGTTTTTTAAAGATATCTATATATAGAGTTGTTATTACATAATTAATCATTTCACTTAAATTTAGATTAGATCAGCCAATTTAAAAATAAAAGTATGAAGTGGAAAAAGAGCAAAAAGTGTTAAGCCGAAGCGCATAATTTAAATAGTAGTACTACCTATACACGTTAATGTAGACGAAAATATCAGTAAACATTTCATATATATTTACCACAAATATGAATCAAAGTTTCCATATATTCACTGTCCAAATATAGCTAAAAACATTGAGCACTAACTGTATACAACATAATAAAAGTGGTAAATGTATAACATTTCAAATATGTCAGTTTTAGTTCGGTAGCTTTAGAACCATTTTAGTTTTTAGTTATTTTTATCAAATGTGTAGTTGTAAAAATGTGTACTCTTTCTTTTGTCTAAATTTATGCACCTTTGTATTTTCTTATCATTATTACCCCCGAGTAAGCTAATAGGAAAATGCTTGTTACTTAAAGCGAAAGCTTAATATGATCAATAATAAGTGATATGTAAAACAGTACAAGTGCTTTTTTATGTTAAAAATATTAATACTTCAGAACGCATTTTTGACAAACAGGCTCAGTTTCCGTATTGTTTCATATTTCTACTGTGTCGATAGGCATTACCTAGCGCGTACCCTGACCTCTCGACGTCAGATGATGACTACTTATTCAGATGAGCTACCATGAATTTTCATCAAAAAATTTAGATTTATAAGTAAAAACTAATATCATAATCATTTTTAAGGTAATGTGGTTTATTTCTATATTTTTACTTTAGACCACCTTCACATGCTTACATAAGGATTGTTATCAAAATTCAAAAAAAAAAAGTATCTTCACGCCCATATCCCCGAAGAGGTAGGCAGAGGTACAACTAAGGCACCCACAACTAGCCGAAGACACTAAGTCCCACAATGTGATAGGTGGCAAGCCTATCGCCAACCGGGCACATTTCCAATCCCGACCAACATTTATTTATTAGAAAATTGGAAAAATCCAATTTTCTTTTTGTTGGCCGACCTGGGATTCGAACCCGGGACCTCATGCAGTCTTCTCCAACACCCGGACCGCTAGACCACAGAGGCGATCAAAATTCAAACATAAAAAAAATTAAGTTACGTGAAATTTTTATGTAATAAGTCGAGTTAGTCCATCCCCACAACCTACAGCAAACTAATAGCACTATCTTATAATATTTTTTAATTCCAGCTAACGATTTTGGCTCTGCTGTCAGCGGCATCCTGCGCCCCACTGGTTGTGTACCCCTCAGTCTACCACCATCCACCACTCGTGAGGCTGCACCCACCTCTCTACCACCACCCAATCATCCACCACGCCCCGCTCTCCATCTCTCACGTCAGCTCGTTATATCATCATCCATTACATACACCACTATTTTACAAATAATGTTGATATCTCAGTAAGACACGAGGGCTACCAGTCGCATTACTAATAAGACTTGTGTGGAAATTATGGTTCACTTTTGCTGGTTGAAAATCGAAAATGAAGCAAAAGATGTTCGGAAATCAATAAGCAAACTGGACTATCTTATAAAATAGAGCTTGAGCCCTATTATAGTCAAACATTTCTTGTTATATTTTATATAACAAGAAGATTAAGGGCCTAACCACACAATTATTAGAGTTGTATATTAGTGGTAGTGCGATGGGTAGCATCATTAGTGTCCTATAATGTGGCCGTAATATTGATTTGGCATTATAAAAGGACCTGATTTGTCTTATATTCAACTGGTATAAAATTATCATGATTTATTAAAAATATATATAAATGTATAATATTGTATTTATAAGAAATAAATGATCATTTGTTTATATTTGTCAGTTTTATTTTAGTTTCTTAAACTAAGTTAATTTCATTAAATAATATATAAAATCATAGTTTGAATTTCGAATATCTTATTACCTTTTTCGTGGTTCAAAAAACGAACTAGCCAGTTATGAGTTTAAAGGTAAAATCAAGTCTAAAATACAGAGTTTTGGTGCTATTTTATTTTATTTATTTTATTATTTTATTTATTTTAATTAATTTAATTATTGTTGAAGAAGTTAGTTACTGAATTTCCTGTACATAATGAGTAAAATTAGCGAGTTTTGATGGCATTTTGCACAATTTAGTTTACTTAAAGTGCACAAGTTTTTGAAGATAAAAGTGTATAGCGTATTTCCTCATTGCTATCAAATCTTATAAGCCAGCCAGATTTAGGAGGCTATCGCTATACTCGAGATTCTGACATGACTTTCTATGACTAGTTACTATTGGTTTTGAATAATCTAAGTTTAAGTTAGTATGAAGTTAAATTGAATAACTTGTTGCAAAGTTAAACTTGGCTAATGGCAGATGCTAACAAGCCAAAAACTAAAATAGTATAAAATAATATTCCAATTTTTTTTTTCGAATATTGCTACATAGATGTAGTTTCATCTTTGGTGTCATCGAAAGAAAAGATGGTCGAAGGTTTTTCATGATTATTGAATTTCGTGTGAATATTGAGTGAAATTAGTCAGTTTTGGTGGCATTTTGTACAATTTTGTTTGGTTACAGTACACAAATGAAATAATCATAAAGAAATTAGCATATCGAGTTATGTATTTCCTCGTTGCCGCCAAATCTCATTACATGAGCTTGAGTAATGAAGTCACCGCTTTACCCAAGACCCTGACATGAATTATTGACGACTTATGACTACTATAATTGAATCCAAAAATTGTAAATTTGATGCAAATTTCTACTTGTCTAATGGCCAAATACTAACGTGAAGGCTAAAACCTAAAGAAAGAAAGAAAGATGTAGTTCATTTTAACTTGAATTCGTGGCAAAACGTTGTAATGAAGTGAAAGTAGATTTTTTGATAAAATTTACAGTTTCACTCATTTTACTTTTAATCTAAAATTTATGATATTGTGTAACTTATAAACTTTCATGAAAATTGGAAAATCTGTAAAGAGCATTTAAATTTAGACTACCAATTCCAAGGAGTATCTAGTTTTAACAAATAACTTTTCAACTTAATTATATTTGAATTAGCTTTTGCCGGCGACTTAATACACGTGGCAACACATGTTTGCGTTTTTCTTCAATTCTAAAAACACAAAATTTGAAAATATATTTTAGTAGCCGATGCGGCGAACTTTAAATTGCTTGATATTAACAGCTACTCACAGTCTGCATGTCTAAAATTTAAATGTGTTTTTTTCACACTTTCCGTGATATTTTCCCACTTTTTTCTTTATATGATCCTCTTCCTGATACTAACTAATACAACAAAAAAGAGTTCCCTGTCCCTTCATGCTGTTAATACGTTTTAAAAGTAAAATGTTTATTATTTGTCAGGCCCGTGTTGTTCCGGGCTCCTTTGCAGAATATGCCTTCCTGCCAGGCAGCTCGTAAAAGGCGAGCATAGACTTACCGTCACTAACACCATGACATCCCACTAGGTGGTAGAGTTTCGCAGCGACACGCCCGAATTGGTACCACCGCCTTACCTTTTCCTATCGCCATAACGTCTAATGCTTGCCGTTGAAGTGTTCCGGTTTGGAGAGTAAGGTAGTCGGTAAACTTACTTTTGCTCGAGTCTTAACATCCCGGCCTCAGGTTGAACACGCACCATTACCACCTTCGGTATCTCTAGGTGGCGTAAATTTCTTACCATCAGGAAATCCGTCTGCTTGTTTGCCTAATATTATCAAAAAAAAAGGCTATAACAAGAAATTACTAAACTTAGATACTGCACCAAGTTTGAAAATTCTTTAAATTGTTATTTCATAATATATATTAAGGACATTTGACTAAAGTGGCTTATATTTAATAATGTATTTTTTCTTTTGTTCTTAATTTCGAATACAATAGCGAAGTCGTAAGTAATTGCTAATAATATAAAAATAAAAAAATATCCCTGGACAAGTCACACAAATTGAACCTAACCCGAAAGTAAGCAAATTATATGTTTGTGTTATGGGTGTTAGTCAACGATTCTAACACATAGAAATAGATACCAGAATAAATTTAATAAACACCCAGACCCGGTAATGCAGACATCTAAATATTCATCACATAAATGCCTGCCCCCGTCGGGAATCGAACCCGAGCCTTGCGGTTGGTCGATGTAGTTAGGCGTGTACGCTAGCCACTCGACCAACGAGGAGGTAAAAGTTCCACCAACATCGATCTAATCTATTCAAATTTTAGCCGGAACAGGAGGCACATTAGAATAGTAAAAAAAAGACGGGTGTCACTCCGGGAGTGCTGGCAGAATTGAAAACTTGAATATTAACGCTGTGCATTTTTGATATTTTGGAATGGTTAGGGAATAATTTTGCACGAATTGCTTTAATTATCAGTATCAAAGTACTATCATTTATGCACAAATATTATTTTCATATCAATAACCTGATCACAAAGATTCGATAAAGTAGACGCCTAGGAGAGTCGTCATATTATCTGTACATCGAAAATTGCTCGACTACATATAAATCTTATATTCAAGATGGAAGAAATAGAGCAATGTCTGTTGATATTACACTATCTGCTATCTATGATAATGTAATTGGTAGGTATATTGCGGCGTATTATCCATTGCGTATACTCATATACTCTTCAAAAATATCTAAGCAATACAAAAACAGCAATGAATCTACGTTTTATTTTAGATCTCGCGCCGTCTTTTGCGCGCATGCGCAGTGCGCTGTCTTACGATCTGACGATCTGACGCGAGTTTAGAAGTTTTTACCTATTCCAAAAAAAGTGCGCAACGGCGCTAAAGAAGTTTTCACTTCAAAAATATTATTTTGTATATGCGCCGTATGTGATTTCGTACACATGTAATAAAAACTGTTATTTTAATATCACAAGCAGACACTCCAATTTTATTTGTTTGTATAGATGTATGGACACTTGATGGACTAGTGGCTAGCGTACACGCCTAACTCCACCGTTACATTCCCGGTTTGATTGTTTATTAAATTTATTCTGGTATCTATTTAAGTATTTCAATGTATTAGTATCGTTGACTTACACCCATAGCACAAGCGTATAATTTGCTTACTTTGGAGTTAGATTCAATTTGTGTAGCTTGTCCTAAGATATTTATATTTATTTATATTTTACTAACAGCTAATTAAATAAGGAGATATTTAGGCTACTTTTATTAAAAAATAAAAAAAACTATCTTTTTATCAAATTCCTTGCGGAGGATATCCATACAGCTAGAATGTAAACACATCTAATCTAGGAATACCATTATTATTACAATAATACTAAATGAAACTTCAACCAAAAGGTCATTACCCTAACAGCTCTCCTCGTGTTATGATCACCCGCACACAAAACTGTCCAGTAACATTCAATTTCATTAAAACTTTTATTTAATTTGGCCTCCAAAATCAGGACCTACAATCTCATTTATCAAGGAAGGTTATGCCTAAATATATTGAAACTAAATGTTTAACAATTTACTTATGATTTAAAAAAGTTTTAATTAAGTCTAAATGTAAATACCAAGTTTTGGCCTTTAATTAACGTGATGAACAAAAATTTGTTAATCACCTCTGTGGTCTTGCGTTCCGGCGTTTGACTTAAACTCATGGGTTCGAGTCCCGTGTCGGACAACAAAAAGAAAATATGTTTATAAAATTTTCTAATAAAAATGACATTGCTGGGATTGGCTACGTGCCATGCTATTTTTTTTTTATTTTATTGAATCAGGCGTTACTTTGCGGAAATCCATTATAAAAGATGTAAAATAAGCCTTAATTTTGCTAATTCCGCGTAAGCAGTGTAACCGTTGTGGCAAATAATCCTCCAAACGACACAGACGTGCCATGTTAGTGATAGGTTCGCCACCTGTCACATTGTGGGATTTAGTGTTTAGCTAGTAGGTTCTCTGGTTGTTCCTCAGCCCAGCTCTTAGAGTGTACGGTGTGATGGTCTAGCGTTCCGGCGTTTGACTTAAACTCATGGGTTCGAGTCCCGTGTCGGACAACAAAAAGAAAATATGTTTATAAAATTTTCTAATAAAAATGACATTGCTGGGATTGGCTACGTGCCAGGTTAGTGATAGGCTCGCCACCTGTCACATGGGATTTAGTGTTTAGCTAGTCGTAGGTTCTCTGGTTGTTCCTCAGCCCAGCTCTTAGGGTGTACAGGCGTGAATATACTTTAATTTATTGTTAATGTTTTCGCCTAGTGTATGATTGTATATTTTGACTTAAGTCGATTGTTGGCAATATTTATATAGATTTTGTATATTTAGATAGATTTTGTATATTTATATAGATTTTGTATATTTGGTTAAATTATATTTATATAAAACTAACATCAAAGATCTTTTTATAAACAATGAAGCCTTCAAAGTCAAATCATCAGCTGAAAACAACAGTTTTCTGTTTTTTCTTTTTGTTGCTTAAAAATTCTTTGTATCGCCTCTGTGGTCTAGCGGTCCGGGTGTTGGACTTGACTGCATGAGGTCCCGGGTTCGAATCAGGGTCGGCCAACACAAAGAAAATTGATTTTTTCCAATTTTCTAATAAAAAAAATGTTGGTCGGGATTGGAAATGTGCCCGGTTGGCGATAGGCTTGCCAACTATCACATTGTGGGACTTAGTATCTTCGGGTAGTCGTGGGTGCCCTGGTTGTGCCTCTGCCTACCTCTTCGGGGATATGGGCGTGAAGATACTTATACTTAAAGCTTACAAAATCAGATCGTCAGGTAAAGTAACAATTTGCAATAGGTTTACGAGCGGAATTTTTATCGAGCAAATATCACGAGGTCGTGCCCTGCATAAAACATTGAGATTTGCATTTCGATACAAAATACATGACAGTTAAAATTATTAATAGACGCTTCAATACATTTCAAGACGTGGAGGTTTTTATTAAATACTAGCCGACCCGGAGAACTTCATTTCGGCATGATATTATTTGCTCACACCACGTACTGGCGCCATCTGCTCAACCACCATGTAAAACCATATAGGTTTGTAAACAAATTTTCCTGCTTTTCTGTTGAAATTTTTCCTGAATTTTGGTTGCTATAAACCTGACGGGGCCAAGACCTTTCGGCGTTGTTAATGGTCATACAGGAAAATTATTACATGACAAAAACAATCATATGTGGTAATAAGTTGCCCCCTATGTATGTGCCAAATTTAATGAAAATCGGTTCAGCAGCTTTTACATGAAGGAGTAACAAACAAACATACAAACTTTTGCACTTATAACATTAGTAGGGTTAGAATTGGAATTCGGTTCTTTAGTACACTAAATGCGAAAACAGTTATTTTTAACTGACTCTATTTGACTGCTTGTTTTTGGTATGTTTGAGGTGGTCCAATATTAGTTTTATTATAATCCGACTGTAGTTTTTGAGATACACTTAATAATGCATAACTTTTTGTCTATCTTGACGATTTATTTTTTATGTTTTTATGATAATGTTAGGCAAACAAGCGGACGGATTTCCTAATGGTAAGAAATTCACGCCTTACCCTCCAAACCGGAACACGTCACGTTATGACGTCAGGAATAGTTAAAGCGGTGGTACC
Source organism: Calephelis virginiensis (assembly GCA_002245475.1). Classification (NCBI taxonomy): domain Eukaryota; kingdom Metazoa; phylum Arthropoda; class Insecta; order Lepidoptera; family Riodinidae; genus Calephelis; species Calephelis virginiensis. The sequence continues at coordinate 166,372 of NJDC01004261.1, forward strand.
AATCCGGGCGAGTCGCAGCGAAACTCTACCACCTAGTAGGATGTCACGGTGTTAGTGACGATAAGCCTATGCTCGCCTTTTACGAGCTGCCTGGCAGGAATGCAGATGGTCTATTCTGCAACGGAACCCGGACCAAAATCATCATTATAACATTGACGAAATCATTATAACATCGTTATAATATTGATAAAATGTATGTGAGTGTATCATTTGCTATCTTTTGAAAAAGTAATTATTAAATCGCGGTCCAGGTGTTGGATTCGACTTCAGGAGGTCCCGGACTCGATTCTAGGGTCGGGGAAAAAAAACTGTGGTTCTTTCCAATTTTATAATAAAAAAATGTTGCTCGGGATTGCACATATGTGCCCGGTTGGTGAAAGGCTTGCCACTTATCATATTGCGGGATTTAGTGTCTTCGGCTAGTCGTGGGTGCCCTGGTTGTGCCTCTGCCTACCTCTTTGGGGATATGGGCGTGAAGATAATTTTTATTAAGAAACCTAATGAAATAGATGGAGAGAAATTTTGCAGTTTTAATGCTTTTAAGTTTTTTTTTGTATAATACAGTACAAAAGCAAAAACAAAGCTTTCCTGATGATATGTGAAGACCGTAGCCTACACGCACCGTAGATAACATAACACGGAACACGACAATGTCGCACACTGACATTACGGCGATTGGAATAAGTATGGTGGTGAATACCTACAAGACAATTTGCTGCCCAGGATCATCATCCCAACGTTAATCGTATTTCTTAGTCTTAGACAAAGAACCCGCATCGTTCTTCGGCATCCCTAATGGATGGATGCATGGAGTCATTTACACTGGTCTACAGAAGCAAATTTTTTCTTTGGTGCAGCTCCGTTCGCATCTGTAGTCCGTAAAATATTAATAATTAAGGTATGCATTACATTGTTACTACTAGATGTCAACTGACAGCTCTAATTTACCTACAATGCTTATTTTTACTTTTTCCTGCTTCTAATCGAAATCAGTACGTATTACAATTACTTTTATGACATTAACTTTATAAAT